>JADIOY010000110.1:0-31698 GCA_018344475.1 Xiuguozyma silvatica | reverse complement strand
TCTTCCCTCCCGTTCTTTTTTTCCCCGCCACCGGTTTTTTAGTCCCTCTTAAACGCTGCACTTCCTTCCCTGTCTCTTTGGGTGGGGTGCCTCTTCCCGCCGCTGCCAGGGGAGGGCACGAAATATACAAGGCCTCTGCTTTTTTTTTCTCCCTCCTGCCCAACAGTTATTTGAAGGCAGCCTCATTTGGAACTACTAGCCGTTGCCGCTGGATAGACACTAATTGAGCCTTGCTACTGTAGTGAAACAAACATACGAACAGACCGAAGCATGTCGCCGCTGTCCGTTTACCTTGTCGGGGCCTCCGCGGCCACCGGCAAGGCCGTAAAAACGGCTATCTCAGCCACCACTATGAAGGCTAACTATGTGACGCTGGCGACGGCCGACGAGCTCATCAGGGACCTGTCGGTGACGGCCGATTACATACTGGATGCAGATGGCCAGAAGATCGAAAACGAGCTGGAGGACGAGGTGTACTACCCGTTTCTGGTCGTTTTAGAGGGCTCCGAGGAGCGGCGCCCAGGCTTTACCAAGGGACTGATCGAGTCCCGGTTCCGGCAGCTAAACCCGGTTGTGATCGAGGCGGCAGAGGGCAAGGAGCTCGAGAAGGGGCTGACGGTTGCCCTCGAAGAGATTGCTGCCCTCAATGCCGTGATATCCAAACGCATGAACCGCATGCAGGCGTGGATCGGCTTTAGAGATAAAGAGTTGCCGACGTTCAGCTCGATGACCCGGATGGTCGAGCAGCCGGTGCCTGCGGCACTCGCGCGCGAGTACTCGAACTACATTGCCGAACGGATCGACCACATCAGCATGCTCGAGTTTTTGAGCCACCCGGAGGACGACTCGTACTACCTCGAGGCGCTCAACCAGTGGGACTTCCCGGCCTACAGGTTCGGCGTCGACGAGCTGCTCTACTGCGCGTACCTGATTGTCATCGAGCCGTTCCTGACTTGCTGCGGCAAGAAGCAAGGCGACAAGGAGGCGTCGAACAGGTTGCTGGCCTTCCTGTTCCACATCAGAGACAACTATCGCCTCGGCAACCCATTCCACAACTTCCGGCACGCCGTGGACGTGCTGCAGGCGACCAACTTTTACTTGAACACCTTGAAGAAGGAGAAGTGGGACGTGCAGTTCACCGAGGAGGAGCGATTTGCGCTGCTGCTGGCCGCCCTGGGCCACGACTTTGGTCACCCGGCCACGACGAACCAGGTGCTGACGCAGAGCGAGGCGCCGATCGCGGCGCTGTTCCACAACGAGAGCACGCTGGAGAACTACCACCAGGTGATGTTTCTGCGGTCCTGCAAGCCGTTCCTGGAAGGATTCACGAAGCACGTGGGCCAAGACGGAACCGATGCGGTGGAGAAGCTGGTCTCGACGGCGATACTGGCAACGGACATGGCGAAGCACGACCACTACGTGAAAGAGATCGACAACTTCAACGACCCGGGCAACTTCAAGTACCAGATGCGGTACGACCGGATGCAGATGCTTGCGTCGCTGCTGATAAAGTGTGCCGACATCTCGAACGTGTGTCGGCCGTTGCAGACGAGCGTCAAGTGGGCCCTGAGTTTGGGCCAGGAGTTCAAGCAGGTGGCTCAGCTGCTGCAGGTGCTCGAACGGCAGACGACGGAGATGGACGTGACGAGGCCACCGTACGTGATCAAAGAGATGACTGCCGAAAAGGCCGTCCAGCAGGTCGGCTCGCTGTCATCGTCGCAGATGTTCTTCATCGACCGGTTCGCTACCGAGTTCTTCACGAAGATCAGCGAGACCATCCCGCCGTTGCACTTCCTGGCGGACCAGTTGAAGGAGAACAAAAAGTACTGGACGAACGACCTCATGGGGCGGAAGTAGAAACGCGCGTTGCATCTACTAGTACGACCTCCACCACCACCACCACCACCACTACTACTACTACATACTACTACATACATACACAATATAGAGACCATCGAAAACCCGGCACGAGTCAGATCTGACTCGGCAGTGACTCGCGACCGCGGATCAGGGGGAAAAAATGGTTGGCTAAAAGCTCATTGAGGGCTCCTCGAGGCTAGAGGTGTATAATTTTAAGCCCGGATTACACCAGTTTTTCATCCTCTAGCTAGCCATATGTCGTTCACCAGACTCGTTTCCCGCCCGCTGCGCCTTTCGCTGCGTCCCGCCAGCCTCGTGCGGTTCAATTCGTCGGCCAGCAACACGCTGAACCCGGCCTCGATCGCAGCAACCTTCTCGAAGGGCCCCGTCACGCTCAAGTTCACCCCTGAGCACGAGTGGATCTCCGTCCACCCAGATGGCACGACTTTCGTGGGAATCACCAACTACGCTGCCGATGCTTTGGGAGACGCCACCTTCATTGAGCTGCCAACGGACCTGCTGAACGAGCAGGTCTCGAAGGGCGACACGATCGGCTCGGTCGAGTCTGTCAAGTCGGCCTCGGACATCTACTCGCCAATCGACGGTGAGATCATCGATGTCAACAACGAGCTCGACGAGAAGCCGGCCCTGATCAACGAGGACCCTATGGGTGACGGCTGGATCGCCAAGATCAAGGTTCCTGAGGGCTTCACCTCCGAGGACCTCCTCTCCGAGGAGGAGTACAAGAAGCTCCTCGAGGAGGCCGACGAGTAATAAGCTTACCAACCACCCATACTATTAATCAGAAGAACATATTAACCTAAACATTTGAACCTTATATATATCTACTGGTTTCTTGCCAGCTCCCTCTCCCACTCCTCCGGAGTCTTGGTCTTCATCTGGATCGCATGGACTCCCCGGTTGTCGATCTCGTCCGAGAGCAGCTTGTAGACGTAGCGGTGACGCGCAGGAAGGCCACGCAGCTCCTTGAACTTCGGCGAGATGATCACCATATTAAAGTGCGACTCGGCGCGGTTGGACGCACCCTGCATCGGCTTGTGGTGCGAGTGCATCCACGAGTCGTTCTTGATATCAAAGTACGTAGGCTCCAGAGCCTCGACGACTTTCGCCCGGATACTCTCCTCGATAGGACCCGTCTCGCGCTCCGGCTCCTGGCCGGGGGCGTGGTGCGGGCACTCAGGGGCCTTTGGGAACGCACTATCTGGCACAGACGAGTAGGTTCTGGTCATGGCTCGGGCTGTGGGGAAGAGTCTACGGAGCATACAGAGGTTCAGATAACCCATAACCCGAGAATACTTTTTTTTTTTTTATTTAAGCGCCAACCCCCCCCCACCCCACCTCGCTCTCCGAGAGATAAAAAAGCCCCGCCAGCAGCAGCCTGCCACGTACGTCCTCGCTAAATCCCCTCCTCCCCGTTTAGGAAACTTCGGTGGGGCGCTGCGCTCTTAAATTTAAGGAAAATCCTTGTTTTCCACTTGGCAGCACATTTTATAACTGTGGCCCATAATTGATCTACACGTTACAGGGCAGGGTGCTCATCAGGCAGTCGTAATTTTATTTCATAAAAAAGATAACAATTCAATGGGCAGACTGCGCAGAGAGGGTACACAAAGCTGGCTCAGCAAGCTTAGAAGCCACCTCTTCTGTCGTCGTCGTTGTCGTCGTTACCGTAGCCGCCTCTAGAAGAAGAGGAGCCACCGTACGAGTCGTTGTTGTCATCGTTACCGAAGCCACCTCTGGACGAGGAAGAACCGCCGTAAGAGTCGTTGTTGTCGTCGTTGCCGTAGCCGCCTCTAGAAGAGGACGAGCCGCCGTAAGAGTTGTCGTTGTCATCTCCTCTAGAGCTGCCACCGAACGACCGCTGGTTGTCGTTGTCGTTACCGCCAAAGCCACCTCTAGAGTTGCTGTTGTCGTTGTCGTTGCCGTAGCCTCCTCTGGAGTTGTTGTCGTCGTTGTCCTTGTCCTTGTTGCTGCTGAAGAGACCCATTTTCGTAGTTGGTTAAAGTGCTTGTCTTGTGGGATGAACAGAGAAGGAAAGCGTCTGCTCATGTGGCAGACTGCTCCCGATTTATAGTCCCGACAGTTTCAGTCTAGACCCGAAATTTGGGCGTTGCAAAAAGAAACGGGCAGTCACCATCACCCCTCTTGCCACGCGCCGTGGGAAAGGAAAACGCAGCGTCAAGCCCATTTCGCTCAGCCTCTTTTGCTATACAGAAATGCAGACCTGGCATGCCACGATGCATTCATCGCCACCGCCGCCGTTGTTATTCAAACAGCCACGTTTGAGGTACAATGGCTCTCTATACAGGCCTCGAGCTACCTGACCAGTCCGAGGGATGATCCAGTCTAAAAAAACAAGCGCTACGCCTCGTTTGGAAATTTCACCGAAGCGTACTACCATGTAGCAAAGTAATTGGATGCTGCCAACAGACGCCACAGGAGTTACCGTGGGCAATACTGAGAGGTAAATACAAAGGGCAAAGGAAGAGAGGTCTGACGCGGAGGAGAGACGTGGTGCGCCGCAAGGCGGGCAACACCAGCTAGGACCGCCCAGGCGGTGGCCAGTAAAACTCGTATGAGTTAGGCGGAAGGTGGCAGGCGTCAAGCCGCAGAGTATTCACACATGTGTTCTGTGGCCGCCACGGATGTATCAATTTCCCCGCCTGGATCAAGTTTCTCTGCGTCGAAGCAGCAATTCTCGACCGATAGAGTGCTCGGATCAAGCAACGAGGGGGACTAAAAGTAGAAGATAATGCCTTCGTACAGAGGAAACGTCAGTCCAGCAAGCCACTACAGTGCTCTACGACAGTGGCGGAATGCAATTGAGTATGGATGTACCCACATAACCTCGCTCCAATTGCAGACACGCCTTTGTTCAAATTACCTATGTCCCGACAGCCCTCATTTCAGAATTGGGACCCCATCTTCTCCCCTGTGGGTGCTCGCTCCCCCGCAATTTTGTGGAAATTTCAGTTCGGGCTTGGCATCGAAGGGGCGGATTCGGACTCAAGTTAACTGGACAAAAATACCTAAGGGCAGCACCGGCAGATTTCTCCTCTGGCGCAGTATTATGATTGAAACCTACAGACATAAGCGCCATAGCAAACACCGAGGCAGTTACCACCGAGAATAAAAATAGAAGACACGACCACCTGGTGCGGATAAATTCTAGGCCCGCCGGGGGCCCACGCTGTGCTGTCGTCAAGTAGGTGACTTTGGATGTAGCGTGTTAGCTGCATTGTTTGTTGCGGTACCTAGCTATTCCATGTGGGCGAGAGCAGAGGGTGAGCGGAAACGCAAGTGGGAGGGCGGAGTGACGAGCGACGCCAGACTGTAGGCTGAGTGGAACAGATGGAACGACGGCAGGTCGGATCAAGCGAGGAACGGACAAACCGACAAGCAAATGCATAGGAGAGAAGAGAGAGAGTAGGGCGACCCAGTATGAGGTAATCCGGCACGACTCCACGTAATGGTACCAGTCAAAGGGGTCCGCGCTATATCGCAGTTTTCTTGGCGCGCGGAACATTTTGAGAGGTGTCTGTCTATGCAGGCCCAAAAAACGGCCGCCAAGAACGGCCCAAAAACCAACTCCAAATCGACGTCAAATCGACCGGAAAATCGACCCAAATTAGCCAAGCGCCAGCAGCCTACCCTACTCCCCAGATTACTATAGCCTCCGGCTGTTCAGACAGAACAGCTCAGAGTGCGACGTCGGGATACTCACAGTCTCTCTTATCGTCTAGTGTAGAGGACGTCTCTAGTTTATAGGCGCCAGTTCTGTCCGATTTTCAGGTATTCTTTTTCCCGACCTGGAGCGCCAGAACTCATATTACTGTCATATCACTGCTCTCACCACACCTGGGACACCCTACCTAGGGCCATGCCACCAATCTGGAGACATCAAAGATGGCCCCTTCGAGCTCAGCATCAAAAGAGACCCTCTCACAGGTAGGTACACTGCGTCAGGCTCGGTCGTCCCCCTACCACAATTTCTGTGACGCGTGGCGAGGCCTCCAGATTTCAGCCGCAAAATCCACCCTCCCCAATTATTCCCAATCGAGCAAAGAATAAATATAAAAAATAAGACGGAAGAAGTAAAAAAGAGATTGAAAAAAAAGAGAGGCCGAGAGTCCCTGTCTTTCTTAGCTACTTCACTCTACCGAGAGCTGGACACCAGGCAGACAACATGCAACAGTCTCCGAAGCGTAGTCCGCAAGGCTCGCCGCGCAGAATGGTGTTTGGCAACACGAGCCCGAATCTGATCAACCAGAGCACCAACTCGATCTTCAACGGCCGCAAGTTGAAATCCCCCGACTTAAATGTCGTCAGTAGCGATTGGACGGCTTTGCCGCCGCCATCGAACACTACAGAGTCGCTGAGCAGCCTCAACTTCGACAAGCTGAAGCGCCGGCACACGCGGGTGCTGAAGCCGTCGAGGGGCGAGCCGGGGCACCACTCCCGCAGCTCCAGCATCAACTTCTTCTTTGGCAGTATGGACAAGGAGAAATCGTTCGGCAAGGACACCCGGTCCGAGCTGCTCGGCATGCCGTTGCACCATCACAGACACAAGAGCCACAGCGATGTGCTGGACTACCAGAAGGGCAAGTCGTCGCTCGGCAAGTCGTCGCTCGGCCGAGCCGGCGAGTCTCCCAAGAAGCTGTGCCGCTCGAACACATCGGAGGTCTTTGACCGGTTCATCCCGTCCCGCCTTAGCACGAGCGGCCGCATTGCCACCGAGACGGACGCTATGGACATCAGAATGGCTACAAGCAATACCGGAAACGGTAGCAGCAGCAGTGGCGTTGACGCTGGTAGTGGCAGTGGCAGTGGCAGTGGCAGTGGCAGTGGCAGTGGCATCGGCAGTGGCAACACGCCCGCTCCTGCTCTGGACTTCAATCCGCTCGACAACCTCACCTCCCAGACAAGCAAGATCTACCAGAATACCGTCGCGAAGGCGTGCGGTCTCGACGTCGGCGAGCGGATCCTACAATTCCAGCCTGCTGCACCGGAGCGGCAGGCGGCAGAGGGGGGTTCGGGTGCAACTACTAGCCTTTCAAGGGCCTCATCGATGGCGGCCCTCCCAGCCAGCCTCATCCAGGCCAGACTCAAGAAGATCCCGTCGTGCCCACAAAAGGTGCTCGATGCACCTGGATTCCTCGACGACTTCTACCTGAACCTCGTGGCCTGGTCCAGCAGCAACGTGCTGGCCATCGCGCTTGCCAACTCTGTCTACTGCTGGAACGCCACGACGGGCGACGTCAAAGAGCTCGCCGAATGCGGCTGCAACGTCTGCTCGGTGCGCTGGTCCGAGGACGGGTACTACCTGTCGATCGGCCTCGACGACGGCAGCATCGAGATCTGGGACGTCGAGTCTGGACAAAAGACTAGATCGATGCTGGGCCACGACTCGCGCGTCGCCGCCTGCTGTTGGCAGCAGCACATCCTGACGTCTGGCAGCCGGTCTGGCACGATGTTCCACCACGATGTGCGCATCCAGAAACACATCGTGTCGACGCTGCAGTCACACACAGCCGAAGTCTGCGGGATAGAGTGGCGCCCGGATGGGTTGCAACTGGCTTCTGGAGGCAACGACAACCTCGTCAACATCTGGGACGCGCGCTCGACGACGCCGCAGTTCACAAAGACGGCCCACACGGCCGCCGTCAAGGCACTCGCCTGGTGCCCCTCGCATACTTCATTGCTGGCTACAGGAGGAGGATCCGCTTGCAGAAAGATACACTTTTGGAACACGACTACTGGAGCGCGCGTCAACACGATCGAGACGGACTCGCAGGTGTCCTCGCTGAAGTGGGGCTACTCGAGCTCCGTGGGAACGGAGATCGCTGCGACGCACGGTTTCCCGAACAATGACATCAGCGTTTACGCGTACCCGTCGATGCAAAAGACCGGCGTGATCATGGACGCCCACGAGTCGAGGGTGTTGGGAAGTGCACTGTCTCCCGACGGGACGACGCTGGCCACGGTGGCAGCGGACGAGAACCTCAAGTTCTGGAAGCTGTTCGACTACATTGACCGGAAGGAGGATCTGGGAAGCGGCAAGATGGACAAAGTTATTAGATGATATCAGGATGGGGACATGTATAGTATACGCTCGCATTATAGAATTACACTACACCATTTAACACTTATATACCCGGTGCCGGTGGAATCCTTAGAGCTTCCCTAAATGGAAGCTCGACGAGGGAAGGAAAAAAAAATTGATGGAAGCAAGAAAAAGAAAGAAAAAAAAAAGTTTTAAGCGCTGAGATCCCGCGCGATAGTGCGCTATATATAAGGATAGAGGACCCCCGCCAAGGAGATTGGACCCTAACGCATATCACTATTAAGAGCAAGATGAGCACCGACAAGACGGCGAAAATCGAAATTTTGGACCTGAAGGACTACAAGAAGGCCGCAAGAACACTGTACACGGCGTTTGACGACGACGACGTCGACCGGTTTTGCATCCGCCATCTTGAAGGAAATCCGGAGTTGAAGAAGAAGTGCAGCCTGCTGCTGTACGAGGCGTACACGTACGCGCTGCTTCTGAAGGGAATGGTTGTCGCCGTTAAAGGAGAGGACCACGAGAACAAGGACACGTTTGAAACGGTGGCCGCTTGGGCGACGCCGAAGACCGGCGAACTCGAGGACTACGTCACTTTGGTGCGGTCTGGCTTTGCACGGCTTGCCTGGATGACGGGAGCGGAGGGCCGGAAGCGGATCTTCAAGGTACTGTTCAACACGCTGCACGACAACTGCACTGACATCATGAAGGACGACCCGAACCGCGACAACATGTACAGCCTGGTGTACCTGGGCTCGACGCCTGCCGCTAGGGGCAAGGGTAACGTGCGCGCCATGTTCGACTACATGTTCAAGCACTACATTGACCCGGAGCAGTCTCTGGCGTACCTGGAGAGCAGCGCGCTGCGGAACATCCCGATCTACGAGCACTTTGGGTTCCGCACCGTCTCCGACGAGTGGCTGATCTTCGACGAGAACGACCTGGACGACCGTGCCCGGATGGACGTGATGATCCGCGGACCGGGCGGCAGCGAGTGGCAGTACCTGGACAGCGTTCGGAAGAGACGTGGGTACGAGATTCCAAAGGAGTCTACGAAGCAGTGAGAGAACCAACGAGTGGAGCAACTGGAGGACTACATATATACAAAGCGCAAAGCGCGCGCGCATCTACGATAACTAATACTTGCACTACACAGATCGGCCTGCCAAGATTTTGGGCGCCCAGAAATGGCAGCCCTGCCCAGCCTGCCTGCGATTTTCCTCAGCCGGTATTCTCAGCCAATTTTACTGAGCCATTTTCCCCATTTCCTCACTAATTGGAGCTGAATTTTTTTTCCTCCCCAGACTCACACTATAGGGAGCAATGTACGGGCAGAACTACGGGCAGCAACGAGGCTACCCGCCGCAGCCGCAGCAGCCACAGATGGCACAGGGAGGTCCTGGCCGTCCGAGCAACGCGGCGCTGTTGTCGCAGCAGTTGCAGGCTGCCGCAGCGGTTGCAGCGGCCGTTAGCCAGGGCAACCCCCAAAATGGCCAAAACAATGGACAAGGTAGCGCCAACGGCGGCGGCGGCGGCAATTCGGCCGTTGGCGGTGCCGGCGGCAACAAGCAAAGAGCCGTGAGTGGTGGCACGCCGTCGCCGCAGGTTGCGGACGGGAAGCTGGTCGGTGCGGAGGGCGGCAAGGCCCTGAACGACGAGAAGGTGTACTCGTGGATCAACGAGCTGGCGTACGGGCCAAACAAGGAGCAGGCGTTCCTGGAGCTTGGCAAGAAGCGTGAGTACTACGATGACCTGGCGCTGGTGCTGTGGAACTCGTTTGGCGTGATGACGGCGCTTCTCGAGGAGATTGTGGCCGTTTACCCGCTGCTTTCTCCGCCGAACCTGACGACGCCAGCGTCCAACCGGGTGTGCAACGCGCTGGCCCTGCTGCAGTGCGTGGCCTCGCACGCGGACACAAGAACGGCCTTTTTGCATGCACAGATCCCGCTCTTCCTTTACCCGTTCCTCAACACGAGCTCTAAGCAGCGGCCGTTCGAGTACCTGCGGCTGACGTCGCTGGGCGTCATCGGCGCGCTCGTCAAGAACGACACCCCTGAGGTGATCCAGTTCCTGCTTACGACGGAGATCATCCCGCTGTGCCTCAAGATCATGGAGTCGTCGAGCGAGCTCTCCAAGACCGTCGCCATCTTCATCGTCCAGAAGATCCTCATGGACGACCAGGGGCTCTCGTACGTCTGCCAGACGTACGACCGGTTCGAGGCGGTCTCGAACGTGCTCAAGCTGATGATCGAGCAGCTCAGCGCCAACCCAACGGCACGCTTGCTGCGGCACGTCATCCGCTGCTACCTGCGGCTCGCAGACAACCCGGATGCCAGGGTGGCCTTGGCAGAGCGGTTGCCGCAGCAGCTCAGAGACGACACGTTCGAGGCCATCCTGCGCGACGACCCGGCCTCCAAGCAGAGCCTCCAGCAGCTGTTGCAGGCACTTCAATAGGTATATAGGAAGGATTACACAAACGGATGCGGTAGAACCAGTAGGACGAGCCAGCCCATGGTCACGTGCAGAAAAAATAGTCGATAGTCGAGTCGAGTCCGCTGGCTGGCTGGCTGGCTGGCTGGCTGGCATTCGCGCGGCCAACCTTTTTTTTTTCGTTTCGTTGTTGCCAAATCATTGAATTTCCAAACTTCGCGGTTTTCACGACCCTCAAACAAAACTCTCCCCCCCCTCTCCTTTAAGCCTTTTCTTAGCTGGCCAGACACCACCCAGAGACCTATACAGTCACACATGTCGACCCAGTCTTACAAGCGGTTCGAGGACCCAGACTCCGGGTACCTCCCGGACAAGATGACCGTCTACCAGGAGTCGCTGCAGGCGTTCAACGCGTCCCCGATCAAGGCCAAAAAGTGCCGTTTGTTGCTGTCACGCCTCTTGAGGCTGCTCTTCAACGGCGAGACCTTCCCGGCCACCGAGGCCACCAACCTCTTCTTCTCCGTGTCCAAGTTGTTCCACAACGACGACCCTGGCCTGCGCCAGCTCGCCTACCTGGCCATTAAAGAGCTCTGCGCGATCTCCGAGGACGTGCTGATGATCACCGCCTCGATCATGAAGGACATCCAGGGCGGCGAGCCCGTGTTCAAGCCGAACGCCGTCAGAACGCTCGCCCGTGTGCTCGACGTCTCGACGATCCCGGCGGCCGAGCGCGCCATGCGCAATTGCATGGTCGACTCCAACCAGGCCGTCTGCTGTGCCGCCCTCGTTTCGACGTTCCACCTCCTGCCCGTCGCCAAGGACGTCGTTAAGAGATGGGCCAACGAGGCCCAGGAGGCCATCTCCGCCTCGAAGCAGCTCGTTAGATCCCAGTACGCCGTCCACGATGTCCAGTACGGCTCCCAGAGACTCCCACAGTCGACCTACTTCCACCAGTACCACGCGCTCGGCCTGCTCTACCAGCTCAAGAGACAGGACAAGATGGCCCTGCTCAAGCTGATCCAGCAGCTCACCAGCCGCCAGACTCTGCAGTCCTCATTTGCCGTGCTCCAGCTCGTCAGATACTGTGCCCAGATGATCGCCGACGACGGCTCGCTCGCCCCACAGTTCTGGCCGCTCTTCCAGGCCTGGCTCCACCACAAGTCCGAGATGGTCGAGCTCGATGCCGCCAAGGTCATCCTCTTCTCTCCGGCCTTTGGCCCAGAGCAGCAGGCCACCGCCATCGCCACACTGCAAGGCCTTCTCACGGTCCCACGTACCGTGACCCGTTTCTCCGCTGCCAGACTTCTCTCCCGCGTTGCCCAGATCGACCCGGAGAAGATCCGCTCCTGCAACGGTGACCTCGAAGGCCTCGTCAACGACCCTTGCCGTGCTATCTCGACCTATGCCATCACGACGCTGCTCAAGACTGGCTCTGCCCAGTCCGTTGACCGCCTCGTCAAGACCATCGCCGGCTTCATGGACGACATCAGCGATGAGTTTAAGGTTGTCGTTGTCGACGCCGTCCGCGCCCTCACGCTCAAGTTCCCTGAGAAGTACCCTACCCTTCTTGAGTTTTTGAACGATGCCCTCAGAGACGAAGGCGGCTATTCGTTCAAGAATTCCGTCGTCGAGGCCATCTTTGACATCATCAAGTTCGTCCCTGACGCTCGCGAGAACGCCCTCGAGATGCTCTGCGAGTTCATCGAGGACTGCGAGTACACCGAGCTCGCCGTGCGCGTTCTGCACCTCCTTGGAGAGTACGGTCCAAAGGCCACCAAGCCATCCCTCTACGTCCGCCACATCTACAACAGAGTCGTTCTGGAGAACTCGATCGTGCGTTCTTCCGCCGTGATCGCCCTCTCCAAGTTCGCTCTCGTCGGCGACAAGGGACTCACCAAGAGCATTCGGATCCTGCTCGAGAGATGCCTGCAGGATGCCGACGACGAGGTTAGAGACAGAGCCGTTCTTTCGCTCAAGGTCATTTCCCAAGAGACCAAGTCGCCCGAGGCTGCCAAGAAGGCTGCCCTCATGCTTGACCCTGGCAGCTACTTCTCGCTGCCTGCTCTCGAGCAGCAGCTGTGCCGCTACGTGCGCAGCAAGGACAAGGAGTCCTTTGCGCTGCCGTTTGACATCCAGACGGTTCCAACGCAGTCCGAGGAGGAGCACCGCGCTGCCGAGTTCAAGGCCAAGACCACCGTGCCGACCGACGAGGCCGTCATTTCGAAGGATGGTGCCGCCTCCCAAAAGGAGGAGACCGCAGAGACGACCGTTGACGCATCGCTGCTTCAGCAGCAGTACGCACAGGAGCTGGAGGCCATCGAGGAGTTCGGCTCCTACGGCCCACTGCTTCACTCGTCTGCTGCTAACGAGCTGACCGAGCGCGAGACCGAGTTTGTTGTTGCTGCCATCAAGCACGTGTTTAAGGAGCACGTTGTTGTGCAGTACAACGTCCAGAACACTCTGAAGGACGTGCAGTTGGACGACGTGACCGTCCTGACGCAGCTGGACGTTGACGAGTACGGCGAGGAGTTTGCCCTTCACATCCCACACCTGATGCCAGATTCGGAAGGCTCCGTCTACGTTTCTCTGACTAGACCGGCCGGATACGAGCCAGCCACGATCAACAACACACTGAGCTACGTTTCTAAGGACGTCGACCCAGACACTGGCGAGGCTGAGGAAGGTGACGAGGGCTTCCCAGACGAGTACCAGATCGAGGACTTGACGGTTAGCCCTGGCGACTTTGTCGTGCCGTCGTTCACTGGATCGTTCACGAACGTTTGGGACCAGCTGCCACACGAAGAAGTTGCCGTGTACAACCTGGGCTCTCCGGAGACGACGAAGCTGCAGGACGTTGTTAACCGTGTGATCAAGTCGATGAGCATGATGCCGCTGGAGAGCACGGAGACGGTTGGCTCGCAGTCGAACCACACTTTGAAGCTTTACGGCAAGAGCATCGACGGCGAGAAGGTTGCGGCCGTTGTGAAGCTTGTGTCGAGCTCCAAGGGGGTGATGATGAAGAACGACGTCAAGAGTGAGAGCGATGAGCTTGCCAGCCTGATGGCCAACGAGTGGGAATAAAGCAGCAGTGTTTTAAAATAGTGTCAATTACAACAACAATCAATCAATCAAGTAATCAATAACAGCTGTATAAAGCTATATATAAAGCCGGTCTTCGTTGGTTCACGGTATGTACAGGAACGAAGCCGGTGGGATCAACTATAAATATTAGTCAGCTCAAAAAAGCTGCCAGTTTAGCTGCCAGGTGAGCTGCCAGCTTAGATGGAGAAACCAAAGCCCTTCATGCACTCCTTGTACTGAGCGATGGTGTCGGCGCACTTTGGCGAGTCCTGTCCCCAGAGGAGGATGCACTCGTCTCTGAGGCTCTTCTGGTCGAGGCAGACGCAGCAAGGCTTAGCTGGATTTGTTAGCAAAGGCCGATGACAAATAGATAGATGGAGTGATATATAGGATTTCAGGGGAGGGAACCAGTGCCATCAGTTTAATAATTTGGGGTAATACTTACGCTTGGACTCGGTCTTGGACGGAGCAGGGCAGGAGTCGGCCTTGCCGGTGCAGTGGTCGCATTTACAGTTTGGTCCGCAAGCCATTTGGGTGTAGTTTTATAGAAGAAAGATGATACTATCGGAGTGCAAAAAAAAAAAAAACTCCACACTTCTTTTTCGAGCTCTGGAAAATCCCAAAGCGTGGAAAATTGCCTCGTACTAAAAGAAAAAGCGCGCGCTGAAGAAAGCGGCAGGAGCAGGGCAGCGCGACTCTAAGCCTATTATTGGGACCTATTTTAAGCTGGCGCAATGACCTCCGACTCGAAGTGTGAGATCCTGGGGCCGTTTTCGCTGATGATCCAGGGTCTTCTGGGGCTGCTGGCGATGTCTTCGCTCGTTTGGAAGCGTTTCTGGGAGTACCCGAACCGGCGGCCTTGGAAGATCTGGTTCTTTGATGTCTCGAAGCAAGTATTGGGAGCTCTTGGCGTGCACGTGATGAACCTCGCCATGAGCATACTGGGGGGCCGCACGGACAAGTGGGACGTGGACGAGAACGGGGTGCATAAAGGTTCGCCGGCCTCGGCCAGCGATAACCCGTGCGACTACTACTTCCTCAACATTCTGTTCGACACAACCATTGGCATTCCGATCCTATGGGCCGCACTCTGGCTGCTCTACCACGGCGCCAAGCGACTCGGCGTGACGGGCGTCGACTCCGGCGAGTACGGTACGCCGCCGCAGTACTCGGCCTACGGCAAGCAGCTGCTCATCTACACGCTGGGCCTGCTGTGCATGAAGGCAGTCATCTATGTTGTGCTGATCGTCTTCCCCTTCCTCGTCCAGTTCGCCATGTGGGTGCTGTCGTGGTCCGACGAGATCCCGAGCGTCCAGCTCGCCTTCGTGCTCATGATCTTCCCACTCATTATGAACACCTTCCAGTACTACGTCATCGACAACATCATCCAGTCGCCCGAGTACTACAAGTCGAACCAGATCCTGAAGCGCGCCGAGGACGCCGAGGGCACCTCGTCGGTGCCAGAGTCCCGCGCGGACATGATCAACCAATACGAGGACGACACGGCCAGCATCGAGGGAATGCTCGGCCAGCCGAAGCCCCGGATCTCCGAGGGCGAGGTGCTCCCGCCAGCAGAACGCCCTCAACGGCCCGACATCAAGCGGATTCTCACGGGGCGCACGTCCTCGTCGTCTCCGCGGAGCGAGGCATCCAGGGACCTTCCGGACATTGAGGCAGAAACCCCAAAGTAACTGCAGCTGCTACCATTACACTCCATCTAGCATAACTATCTTATTATATAAACTATCGCTAATAGACCAAACCACATAGCCAAAGACAATCCCTCCCCGCATACGCACCCAAACACCAAACACCCCGGTCCAAATTTGGAAGTCTCCACGTCTCGGAGCTCTCCGGTTGGAAGCGCCCGGCACTTATCGCGGAATTTATTCTGGCACGCCGTCATTTTTTCTCCTCCCCCCTTGATAACACACTCAACCGCCATGCCAAGAGGATACCAGCGGCTCGCCACGGACTCCTCTTCCTCTGAGGACCTCTCAAACAATTCTTCAGACGTCTCTCTGCAGTCTGAGCAGTCGCCGGAGCCTCTCATCGAGCTCACAGAGTTAGACGATACGGAATCGGCTCCGAAACGTACTAGAAAGCACATAATGAGCAAACGCTCCCGGATCATTTTCCACTGCACTATCCTGCTGATCGTAGTGGCACTCTGCGTGATTTTCACTGGCAGACAACCCCAGAACGAGTCCGCCAAGACAACCACAAACTCTAGCGCCAAGATCACCGTCGGCAGCCTCGCTGCCCTCCCACCGGGAAAGAAGAACATCATTATGATGGTTACCGACGGAACCGGCCCGGCCTCTATCAACATGGCCCGCTCGTTCCGCCAGTTCACCCAGAAGCTGCCATACGACGACGTCCTCGAGATCGACAAGCACCTAGTTGGCACCAGCCGTACCAGAAGCAACGACTCTCTGATCACCGACTCCGCCGCCGGCGCCACCGTCTTCTCCTGCGGCCTCAAGACCTACAACGGCGCCATCGGCGTCGACCCGGAGCGGAACCCAAGGGGAACCATCTTGGAGGCCCTGAAGCTTCAAGGATACAAGACGGGCCTCGTCGTGACCACTTCGATCACTGACGCCACACCTGCCGCATTCAACGCCCACGTCGACTACCGGTTCATGCAGACCCTGATCGCCAACCAGCAGCTCGGCTTCAACACGACGCTCGGCAGAGTCACCGACCTCATGATCGGCGGCGGCCGCTGCTACTACCTTCCTGGCGATTCTGTCGGAGGCTGCAGAGACGACAGCCGCAACCTGATCGAGGAGGCCGAGATGATGGGCTTCAACACGGCTGTTAACCGGGAGCAGTTCGACGAGTGGGACCTTGGCAGGAACGTCACCCTGCCGATGCTCTCCCTGCTGGCCTACTACAACATTCCTTACGACCTCGACCGCGATGACAAGGTCTACCCATCCCTCGAAGAGGAGGCCATCACCGCTCTCAATGCTCTCTCGAGAGCCACCGAGGACTCCGAGCAGGGCTTCTTCTTGATGATCGAAGGCTCGCGCATCGACCACGCCGGCCATCACAACGACCCGGCTGCCCAGGTCAGAGAGGTTCTCGCCTACGACAAGGCCTTCCAGGCGGTCATCGACTTTGCCGACCACAAGACCGACGTGCCTACTTACATCGTGTCCACCTCGGATCACGAGACTGGCGGCCTCGACGTCGGCCGCCAGATCACCCTCTCCTACCCGGAGTACCTCTGGAAGCCAAGAGTCCTACTGAATGCCACGCACTCGGGCGAGCACCTGATGGGCATGGTCCAGAAGTTCAACACCCAGGCCGCCCAACCAGGCGAGTTCAAGCAGTTCGTCGAGAAGGACATCTTCCAGAAGGGTCTGGGTATCTTCGATTACCTCCCTGATGACATCGAGCGTGTCATCGAGCTTAAGGACAGCATCCTGCTGCTCGACTACCTGAACACAATGGTTTCGATGCGCGCACAGGTTGGCTGGTCTACGCACGGCCACACCGCCGTCGACGTCAACGTCTACGCCCACGCCAACACCGAAGAGGGCCGCCAGTTCATCCTGTCGCACCTGCTCGGCAACCACGAAAACGTCGAGGTCGGCAAGTTCTTGCAGGAGCTCTCCGGCGCCAACGTCGATAAGGTCACCGAAATGCTCAAGGGCACTCCACATAGGCCTCTGCAGAGCGCCCTCGATGCACACGCCGAAGAAATCAGCCACGGTTTCACCTTCCATGAGATGGAGCCCGGCCTCGAACTTATCCATTAAAGTATATATACACCTGCAGCATAACATATATCCACCGTCACCGTCAACTCTATAATCCTTCCCTGCCCCGCACACAAACTGTAGATCAAAATATATACAGTGATAAATTTGGGGCTCTAATTCGCGTTGTTTACCCTTTTCAGCACCAGTGTGAATGAGCGCCGATCCGATCAAATCGCCGTCGAATCACACCCAGGAGATGGTTGAAGTGTACGAGGGGCTCAGCAAGGATGCGGACGGTAACGGGAAGGGTGACACTGTCAACACCGACGACTGCATCGAGACGGGGCGCCAGGAAAGGGCCTCTCACCCTAACAAATACAAGCTTAATGCCGACTTTAACCAGCATTCTCCAGAGAAAGAGGCATCCAGAGACCACCAGGAGACCGCCAATGCGAGTGACCCGTCCTTTGAAGACTGGATGGGAGACGTATTGAAGGGCCAAAAGTGGGATAGCGGGAAGACCGAACCTAACGGCAACATCAACGCTAACGATAACCCATATCTGAGTGTCTCTGCCAAGACCAACACCATCATCAAGAACGCTGGGGCGGCCAATACGGATGAGGCCGAATGGCGCAAGTACAAGAATGACGAGTTTGCAAAGAACCTGAAGAACCTACCGACGCTGCAGAACCAAGATTTGGGCGCCGGCGCCCGATTCGAGGCCGATTTTGTCGCCGATACGTTCGCCAACAAGTCCAAGAATAAGAGCCACAGCCTGCTGTCCGAGTCGTTTACTCCCAGCAGTCCGCTGAAGCTCTTTGGGGACAGACAGGATACGTACACAAAGGACCGGTTCAAGAATATTCTGAAGAACATCAACAACGGCGAGATCGAGGAAGGGGAAGTGCAGGAGATGAGCAACGACGTCAGCGGGGTGCAGGAAGACGCAGCATCTGAGACTGCTGAGGACTACAGCGAGATGGCTTCTGATGCTCATCCATCGGAAGATGGAGGTAGCATGAATAAAATGCTGCAGGACTCCGATAAGCTGTTCCAGAAGGCCGTTGCCTCTGGAAGTGCGTTCAAACTTCCACAGCAGGAGTCTTCGGAGAACGAGACGTCAATGACCTATTCAGACAAGACCTCTGATGCGGACGAGTTCAGTTCATCGAGGTCTGCTGGAACATTTTCTGCCAATGCTCTCATCAAGGACGGAAATGCGATCTACCAACATCTGCGCCGCAAGTTCAGCACGGAGTTACCCAATCCCGACAGCGAGGTGTCTGACTACACATCTGACGGTGAGGAGCTCAAGACAACTGCAAACTTCGCCGGTCCCCAATTCGAAAGCATACCTGAGTGCACCGCAGAGGACGTTACCGAGACACTCGAGGAGTTCAAAAGAGAATACAAACTTTCTGGGCGGCATCTCTCGGGCATCGACAGGGCTGTCTCTGCTCCTAAGATCGCCACTGAGAGTGCTCTCAAGCCTGTCGCACTCAACCAAATTGCTACTCCAACAAGTGAGCAGTCAACACCAAGCCCCGCACGCAAGTACAAAGGAATGAATTTCATTTCTGCCGAGGAGTACAAGGACAAAGTCTTCGACAAACAGCAGAACAAGTACGTCTCCAAGGAGGAGTTCGAGATGCTATATGGAAAGAGAGGTTCGCCTCAACACAAGAATGTATCCGTGGACGATGGTTTCACTAGTCTGTCGGATACTGCGAACTCGGTCATTCCAGCCCAGAAGGGACAGAAGCAGCCAGAAGTCTCGTTTAAGCTCCCCGATCCGTTGAGAACGAACACAACCGACATCCTCGATAATGATGCCGAGGAGTACGCCGCAGGCAGTGATGCCACCGCCGATGGTGACCTCTCCTTTTCCCAGACGGATCAGGCACTTGTTTCTGCAATCACTGAGAAGTATCCCGAAGACGACTGGGACCGCGTCGAAGAGCTCGATATCCAGAACAGGAAGCTCGACAAAGCGCGCGGACTTGACAAGTTCACACCAAACGTGTGGATTTTGAATGCATCCCACAACGATATCTCGCACGCCGATGGCATTCCACAAGGTGTGCGGATACTGAAGCTGAATTACAACAGTTTCAACAGTGTTTCATCGTTCACTGCTCAGAACTTGCAAATCCTCGAACTCGACAACAACTCGCTCGAGAATCTCTCTGGCCTCTCGTCACTCTCGAACCTGACAAAGCTCAGTGTCGCCTCTAACCGGTTGACCAACATCGACCACCTTAGAAACTTACCGATGCTGCGGTACCTCGACCTATCTGACAACAAGCTCGCTGGACGGATCGACTTCGCGCGGTTCGAGCTATGGCTTCTCGAGGAACTCAAACTTGATGGAAACAAGATCACCGGACTCATCAACTTGCAGAGCCTGCCCAACCTGATCGACCTCTCTGCCAATGGCAACAGCATCCGGTCTCTGACTTGCAACGAGGTCCTTCACAAGAGCTTGAAACGGCTATCGCTGAACTCGAACAAGCTTTCCACCATCGACCTGTCACCGTTCCCACACCTGATGCGCCTCCATCTCGACAGGAACGATCTCGTTGAGGTGAGTGGACTCAGCAGATATCTAGAGAAGGCCTCGTTCAAGTATCAGAGCAACAGCGGCGACGTTGGTGCAGCTGTCATCAAGTCGGCCTTCCAAAACGAAAACTTGCGGAAGCTTTCGTTCACTGGAGGCGCTATTGCGTTTGACTCACTCAGCAACGCCTCAATGTTCACATGCGTCACTAGGCTGAACCTCTCTGCGATGGGACTGGACGCGGTGCCCTCTAGGTTCAGCACGCTCTTCCCGATGTTGACGGAGCTGAACCTCAACTTCAACAACATTCAGTCGTTGGCGCCGATTTCGGGTCTGACAAAGCTGCGGAAACTCAACCTCCTGGGGAACTCTATCAAGGATCTGTCCGAGGTGGTCGTGCCGACGAAGTCCATCAGGAAGACCCTGAAGCTGATTGACCTGCGTGTCAACCCAGTCTCCAAGGGATTCTACCCGTATGTCTTCTGGGACGGCAGTACCGGCGACGACCAGCCGCAGCTGACTGATCCTTCACCAATGGACGAGACGACGATGATGAACTTGAAGGACTACGACGACATTGAGGCGTTCTCTGTCGAGTACAGCAAGCTCTACGATCGCGATGAGCTGTCGCTCTGGAACGAGAAGAACCAGAGGTTCTCCACGTCGAAGGAGAAGCGGGACTACCAGACCAAGATGATCGTCTGGTTTTACCACCTGAACTACTTGGACGGACTCCGGGTCGACTCTGCCTGGCGCAATGCAGAGCTCCAGAGGATTTCCCACTTTTCTAACTAATATCGTCTAATACCCTGTACGACACTACTCTTTAGACTACACACTAGAATCCCTAGCATTCGCGGCCTCGAGAAATACTTGAATATCAGACTCGAAAATTTTCAGACCCCGTATTAAATAACCCGTATTCTTTAACGAAGAAAAGATGGCCAAGAACACTGCATACCCGTGGTACTCGAGACTTGCCGACGTTGCACACAGAGTCACTGTCCTCGGACTGGTCGGTATCACCGTCTACCTGGGTGCCGGCGTCTGCTACACACTGTGGGCCACCGGAAAGGAGAACAAGAAGAGACTCGAGGCTCAGAAGCAGAAGCAGGCCGAGCTGAATTCCAAATCTATTGCTGAGCAGGCCACTGAAGCTAGCCAGGCCACTGCCGACTCTTCTGGTGCCCAGCCGTCCGCTTCCCAGTAAACGTTTTAACGTCACATTTGATAGTATATTGCCCCACACGCAATTCTGAGATTTCGCCTGGGTTTTTTTTGTTCAGCGGATCCAGATCACGTGAACGCGCCAGGCTGCTCGCTCACTGAGATGAGGCGGCCTTTGTATATAGTTACAGGTTTATATTTAAGACATCGATCCATTGATGAATGCGGGTAGGAAGAGCAGAGAGACAGTTGTACGCAGATAAGGGGATGGGAAACTCCGCAAAACAGGCCACTCAAACTCTTGAACTCTCCCGGGACATACTCCGTTTCTGATGGATAGCACGGATTGAGGCAATTGTTGCCACACATATAATCCATATGCAGTATTATGTTGCGATGTAGGCGTGAAGTTGGCACGAGTGTTGCGTCACGGTTGCGAGCTGGGTGGCTTCGAACGAACGAGACAAGGAGACCATGCGAGTCCGCACATATTCCGAATTAGGCAATCGACAGGTCGCATATTAGCCATATTGGGTGAGGCCCAAGAGTTCGATTGAAGGATACTATTGACGGCAATCACACTGATTACGAAGAAACACTCAATATATAAAAAGGCAAAGGAGCTCCATGGAGTCTTCTGAGCTGTATACAAACAGCAAAGAGCAATGACAAAGCCAAACGACACTGAAAAACAAGCTGCTGCAGAAGAGGCATTCAGAGAAGCAGACGCTGGTGACGGCACTACGAGAGAAGACCAAATTCTTCATGGTGCCAAACTTGTCGCCTGTGTCTCATCTCTGATGCTACTTACATTCACCGGTGCCATGGACCAGACCATTACCGCCAGTGCACTGACCACAATCGCTGACCACTTCCACGCCTTCTCGCAAATGACATGGATCACGGCAGCATACATGCTCCCCACTGGAGCATTAGCGCAAGTCTGGGCAAGACTTTCAATAAGCTTCGGCAGAAAGCCAGTGATTATCCTTGGATTCATAGTATTTGAGATCGGATCCCTGATCGCTGCACTATCCCAGAACATGGCGATGTTTATTGGATCTAGAGCCATCCAAGGCATCGCTGTTTCGTGCATCCAGACGTGTGTGGTCGTCGTCTGCACAGAGATCACCTCGATCAGATACAAGCCGATAGTGTTCTCAATCTTTTCGATTACGTTCATTGTGGCATCCGCAGTCGGTCCTATTATCGGAGGCTCGCTCACCACCTACGCGTCCTGGAGATGGTGCTTCTACTTGAACTTGATAATGGGGGCTGTCAGCCTGCCAGCATTCATGCTGTCTTACAAGCCGAAGACCCCCAAGGGAACATTCAAAGAGAAGTTGATGGGCGTTGACTACGTTAGTAGCTTCCTCATGGCAACTTCGATCTGCCTCCTCCTTCTGGGACTCTCCTTCGGCCAGAGCGGCACAACCTACAGAAGTGCTTCTGTCATCTGCTGTTTCACGATCGGCGGCCTGCTCCTCGTTGCATTCTTCGTCACCAATCACTACTCGAAGTATCCAACAATCCCTGAAGACATCTTGCTGAACTTCTCAATCTTTATGGATTTCGTCACGCTCGGGTTTAACTTCAGCTCGTACATAGTGACACTGCAGTACCTCAGCATCTACTTCCAAAATATCGCAGAGCACGACGCCTTCCACACGGGAACATCGATCATCCCACTAGCTCTCAGCAGCGGACTGGTGTCACTGATCACAGGAATCCTCATCAAACTCACCCGCCACCTGAAGCTTTACTCTCTGATCTCAGGCCTACTAGTACCTACTGGAACTGGCGTGCTGATGCTGTTCACCACGAAAGAAAACCTGGGACTAAGTATCGGACTACAGATTCTCATCGGCGCCGGAGTTGGAATGAACGGCCAGGCACCCTTCATGAACTCGATGCTGGAAGCCCCCAAGACCGCCGGTTCGTCCATCATGGACACTGCATACATCAGCTCCGCACGGTGCATCCTGCCGGCGCTATTTTCGGAACTTGCTGGCTCCATATACACCGCCACATTGAAGAGCCAGCTGCCCGAAGTGGTGAGTCAACTCCAGGAGACCGACTACCCGATCGAGGAAGTGATCCAGCAGGTGCAGGTGCTCAAGGAACTCAACGCACACGACCAGGCAATTCTCAAGGTGGCCATTCTCAAATCGCTCAAGGCCACATTCTGGTTGAGTCTCGCGCTCTCGGTCGTATCTCTGGTTGCCGCAGCGCTGATGAGCAACAAACGGATGCCAAAAGATGTTGCTGACGACAAACCGAAGGAGGATCTCGCCGACCCCTCACCCACCGCAAAGAATGCTGCAGTGCCTGCGTGCGCTTCGCCTGCGTGCGCTTCGCCTGCGCCTGCAGAACACGCAGCCCCAAAGGAGCCAACGAAAAATGCCGATTGAGCGTTAGCTCTTTCCCCCGTTCATTGTCTATAGTATCCCATTATATACCGGATCACAGTGCTGCATCTACTCCTCATTCCTTCCGCGTCTACTTCTCACTCGACCATTATCTTTATCATTCTCGCTCTGCCCCCTGCTGCGGTGGTACTTCTTGCGCTTCTGCCTTTTCAGGGAATGTGACACCCCCAGTTTTTCGAGCCGCCGGGCACGCTCCTCGAGGGGTCCGAGCTCAGATTCTGCAGGGTTGATCTCGACGACGTTATCGGAGCTGACGTCCCCGCCGCAGACGGGACACTTAAAAACGACGGCTCCCTTGGACTTGTGCTGCCGGTTGCGCTCGACGCCAATCGACTCCCTCAGGATCCTGCGTCCCATGACGCAGCCGCAAGGAACGCAGTACACCAAGCTGATTTCCGCATCTGGATCTTGCAGATCGAAATTTTCACCCGAAACGGGGCATCTAACTGTATGCATTTCCTCGTCCAATTGGATGTTGAGTTCTACAACGTCCCGGAGGGAACGGATATGCGAAGCCACAGAGACTTTACGGGCTCGACCCTTTTCCAATAACCACTCAATCACCGCCTCCTTGTTGTACAGCTGTCCCTTGTAGTCTGATACTATCGGTTTAGCTAGCGGCTGGTCTGACATCGCGCAACGCCCAAACTTCCCTACTTTCTTGTACTTCTCTATCTGCCTCTGACTGGCGCCAGCACCGACACTGGAACCGACATTGGCACCGATCTTGTGGTCGGCGTAGTCGAGTATCTCCGACCTCTTCGGGATCGTACCTCCTTCGTTACCCATGATAGGAAAGAGTGAGATTCCGGGGCACCTCCTCTTTTTTTTTTTAGGAACAGTTTCACGCGCATTAAGCGATTTTTTTTTAGAGAGCGCGGCGACATGACACACGAAAAAAAAGACGAGTTACATTTTTTTGCCCGGTGTTCTCAAAAGCCCCCAAACTCTCTCTCCCTAACTAACTTATCACCCTCGTTCATTCGTTAATATCTACCGCCATGACTGCTCCAGCGTCCGCAGTGTCCCAGGACCAAGTCGGGCAGCTTGTTCAGTCGATGCAGAAGCACAGGGGCGAATTCTCTTGTGCAAATGCCTTCTGGGCGTACGGCTTCGACCCCATTCCCACTATGAATACCACCAATCCGAGCCAATGGAAGCAGATCCCCTTGGAGATCGACGCCAGTGGCCAATTGAAGGCCCACGGCGACGTCTCGATCGCTCAGCACATCCAGAAGTGTACCGTGCAGTTGTACGAGCGCCACCTTGTTATCAAAGTGACCATCTCGTCCCAGAAGGTGCTCTTCTTTAAGATGCCCACGTACCAGATATACCGGGACCTTCTCGGCTGCCTCGCGTGCTGGCAGAACCTGGAGCCCGAAGGCATCGACAACAAGTGGAACTTTGCCACCTCAATTGTACACGACGAAACAAAGCACGCAAACGACCTCCTCGTGTGCCGGTTTAAAGTCTTCGGCCCACTGCCTAAGAAGAAGGCCGTCGTCCCCCAAAACGGCTATGCCAACCCCATATTCCCCTCCTCCGCACACACCGGAGCGCCTCCGGAAGGCTGGTTCATTGCTATCGGCCATCTGATGCCGAACGGCATGCTCAACATCCTCGACGAGAAGGACGGCACTCTGCTCTACGTGGTGAACGTCGCCGCGCTGCTGTCGTCCGAGGTCAGAGAGGTCCACCACTCAGTGCTCCAGTCGAGCAACGTTCTCTTCCTGGGTGTGATCGATGACCTGAGGCGGATGCACAGCGCCCTCGACACCTTTAATACGAACGGCCAGTTCCTCAAGGCAGGCAAGGCCTGTGGCCACGACGACAAGAAGCTCGCCGGTATCGAGCGGATCCTGATCGACTTCGATCTCCGCATAGATCTCGCCGATTGGATCGTCGCGCTCAGCTCGTTCACTGGGCTGGAATACGTTGGAAACGATCTGTGCCACAAGCAGATCCGTGCTGTGCGCAACCTGACCCTCGAGGTCATGGAGGCAACATTCACCAATCCCCCGAAACAGCCTGCAAACATCTACTGTGAGATGCGCCTCTGGAATGCGCCCTGGTTCAGAACATCCGTGGCTCAGTTCAACCAGGCCGGAGTCTTCTGGAAGGAGAGCGTCGAGATGACAGTCCCTCCTGGTGTCAAATACTTCAAGATCCTGATCCATTCCGCGCAGTCGCCGGTCGACTACTGCAACGGGGACGACGTCGTCGGAACGTGCTTTGTCACTCCCGATCTGTTCAACGAGAACCAGTATATGACGAAGCTGCCCATCTACGACCCGAACAACAGATCGTTGGGTAACCTGACAATCAACCTGACCCTTGAAGAGACCCATGTTCTTCCTTATAAAAACTACAAGTTGCTCGAAAACATGCTCTTGAACATGAAGCTCAACGAGATGGTCGAGTTCGTTTCCCCCATCACGACTCCGTCGACATTGGAAGGAATCTCAACGACGATGCTTGACGTCTTCCAGTCTTTGCACCGCGAGGATGAATTCTTCGAGGTTCTCATGAACCACGAGCTGGCGCCGTTCGATGTTACCAAGCGGTCGAGCAAGGGAAAGTCGAAAAATGCGACGTCGATGAACACACTCTTCAGAGGAAACTCGATGCTATCGAAGTCTTTGGAGAAGTTTGACATCCGCGTTGGTCAGGAGTACCTGGAAAAGCTGATCGGTCCATTTATCTGCACCATCGTCAGAGAAAACCTCAACTGCGACTGCGATCCGAAAACATGCCCGACGGGCTACCAGGCCAACTACCGGAACCTCCTGAAGTACTTGGAAATTTTGTGGCACAATCTGTTCACGACTTCGAATGACCTGCCTCGGGAGATGAAGCTGGAGTGGAAGCGGCTGAGATCGAACGTGGAATTGGCTGTCGAGCCTTCCGATACGGACACGCCTTTGAATGCACTTTCGGCGTTTGTGTTCCTCAGATTCCTCTGCCCTGCCATCTTGAACCCACAACTGTTCAACCTGACCCAGGGCCACTACTCGCTCAACAGTTCTAGAACCCTCACTGCAATTGCTAAAGTCATGATGGTGTTTGCGAACCGATCGAAGTTCCAGCCGCACAAGGACCCGTCCTTGATCCAGCTGAACACCGATTTCATCGACAAGCATAGCAGCGAGATCCTGACTTACTACGACCGTATCACTGGACGCAAGATGGATTTCAACGAGAAGGTGCTTGATCTCTCGAGTTCGAAAGATCGGGTGCTGCTGAACGCCTCCAAGGAAGTTCTGAGCGACCTTCCGTCGACCCCTTACCTGATCGACAAGTACCTGAGTCTGAGCAAGCTGGCACAGCTGCTCTACGACAACGGGGGAAAGCAGCGGATGGCGAAGAAGAAGACAGAGAAACAGCAGGCCAAGAAGGAGATGCTGACCGTGGGAGACACGGACTTCTTTGGCGAAGACTTCCTTTCGAACATGATGGATGACAACAACGAGGAGTTTAACAACATTCTTTTCAAGCGTGACTTTTCGATGAACGAGGTGAGCGAGCAGTCTGCCGAGGTCATCAGCACAATGAAGGCTCTGGAGCAGGAGCTGGAGCTGCCGGAGGTTCCAGCAGTCTTCACAGAGAAGGGATGGAAGCTATTCACGAAAAGATGTGCCTCTGCTGCACGTTTGGGTAAGGACAATATGCTTGTGTACGATGCGTACGCCTTCAGGGACCCTACCGAGGACTCACAGCTGGAAAACTTCCTGGAGAAGCTCGCTAGCCACAGAACATCGGCATCGCCTTTGACATCTACGGAAGGAGGAGCCGCCGCCAACGGTGGTGACCCTGCCGCCAACGGTGCCAGAACGAGTGGCGGCCGGCACGGCCGGTCGCAGAGCACTGCATCGACGTCTGCGTCGAGCAAGGCCGGATCGTCGAAGGAGACGACCCCCAGACGCAAGGGAGTGTTCAAAAATCTGTTCAGACGCAAGGGCTCGGAGGCATAGACTGATGGATAGATGCCAATGGGCAGTACTTAAGTTCAATTCTAATTCTACGTGTTAAACCTTGTATTTTTGGTATAAAACAGGGGAGAGGGGGGAAACCTTCAAAAAATGCATACTCCCAGAGGGCCTTAACAACCAAAGGACCGGAACAACTAGAGTTACAGAGGGGCAGGTGCCGGGGCCTTCGAAGAGGAAGCAGAAGTGGTTGCGGCGACGGCCGGAGCGGCCTCCTTTGCAGCGGCAGCCGGAGTAGCAGCAGCCTCCTTAGTAGCGTCCTTCTTGAGGTTGGGGAATGGGGTGGCAGCGGAGATACCCTGGTACTTGCCGTCCTTGTCGAAGATTGGCTGAGGGCTGGCACCTTCAGGGCCCTGCCACTTGGCTTCTCTCCAAGGACCGATGTCGCTGAGGTAGAGACCGCCCTCGGAGTCAGGGACGACGCTCTTTCCACCGAACTTGGCCGGGAGGTTCTCAGCAGGGATCTGCTTGAGGAGATCGGACTGGTAGCCGGAGCCGAGAATGAAGATCTTCTCGATGGTGACGGGGTCAAGGAACGGCTTGAACATGCGGAAGGCAGTTGGGAAGCCGAACGGAGCGTTGATCATGTAGAACTTGCCCATGCGCTCCGGGTAGTAGTTCTGGCCGATGTTGGAGGCAGCCTTGACGTAGGAGAAGACCTGGTAGACCTGGGAGATCGAGATTCCCTTCAGGTCGAGGATCGTACAGGAGGTCTCGACGAGGGTGTTGGTCTTTCTCGAGCAGGCCGGGAGTCTGTAGAGCGCAAAGTTCTCGTACTCCCAGACGAGCTCTTTCAGCATCCGCTCCTGCGTGGTGATCTTGTACATCTCTGGAATGTTGACCTTGCCGAGCTCCTCGTAGTAGCATGGGCGGCCGTCCTTGTCGGTCTTGTGGTAGTACTGCGGGTACAGCTGTGCGACCTGGGCGCGCTCGGTGTACTTGAAGTCGGTGAGGATGTTGTCGACGTCCTCCTCGGCACGCCACTTCTCGCACGCAACAAACATCGTGTGGGCAGCATCAACGTCGAACTTTCTGGCACGCAGGAACCGCAGCATGTCGGCGTCGCCGAGGCGCTTCGTGTAGCCCTCCTTGACGAGGATGGCACGCAGCTCTTTGACCTTCTGGAGCTCGGCGTCGGTGCACCAACCGGGGAAGCCGGTCTGGTCGTGCTCGGGCTTGGCGACGGTGTGGGGCACGGAGTCCCACAGGGCCTGTTCTTCTGGCGTCATGCTCATTATTACTGATCGGAGGGTACTCTGGACTCAGAAAGACAGCTCTGCTATATAGAGGACAGAGTTTTTCGGGGGCCCTCACTGTGTGTTTTGCAGGGCATTTTGCAGGGCATTTTTGCTGCTAAGCTGCGTATTTACAGTCGCCCAAGGGGAAAAAAAAAAAGAGACGGAAACATACAGAGTAAAAATAGGAGCGAGAATAGCGCATCGGAAGCACTGGAGAACACCAATTTGGACCCAATCTGGACCCAATCTGGACCCAATTGGGTCCTGGAACCCTCTGAGATGCTCGGACCTCCTGCTGCTAATTTCGGCATCCTCACGGCTCCTTGGCACAGGATAATCTGCAGTCGTATCAATTGCTATAGGTAGGCTTAGATCCGAAGAGTTCCTAATCGGGAAGTGTAGGAGTTGAAAAATTGACTTAAATGATTTGATTAGTGGATGAGTCTATATACAGGACCGCTACTTGGACCTCCGGACACTAGTTCATCAGTCGCTTACTTCGTCAGCGCAGACATCTCCTCATAGCTTGGAATCGTCTTGACGCTGCCGAGGGCAGCCATGCCCAGCGGCTTGTCTCCCAAATACCGCTTGCACCAGTCGACGACGTCCTCCTTGGTGATCTGCTCGACGATCTCGACCGTCTGCTCGGGCGAGAGCCGGGTGCCCGTCGTGACGAGCTGGCGGCCGACGTCCTCGGCGATTGCCGTCGTGCCGTCGAGCGACAGCAGCAGCGAACCTTTGAGCTGGGCCTTGGCGGTTGCGATCTCCTCGTCGGATATTTGCCCGTCGCGGAGACGCTTCCACTCCTTGAGGACGGCCTCGACCATCGGCGTGCAGTTGGTATCCTTCTGGACCACGAGGTAGACGCCCCAGAGGCCAGAGTCAGAGTACGACGTCGAGAACGACATGAACAGGTTGCAGAGCGGGTCGGCGCCGTCGGCGCCGGAGCCGTTGGCAGCGCACTTGGACAGCGGCGTCGACGTTGTGTTGGTGGCTCTGTCCCAGTTGCCGACGATGGCCTGGGCGACGAGGGCCTTGAAGTAGTCAGGGGACGACCACGAGCAGCCCTCGACGCAGAGGGCCATGTAGGTGTTTGGCAGCGAGGTGTCGTTGATCTTGACCTCGCCGCCGACGAACTGCGGCAGCGCGCCGCGCGGAGTGCCGAGCGGTTT
The DNA here is from genome assembly GCA_018344475.1 of Xiuguozyma silvatica. Classification (NCBI taxonomy): domain Eukaryota; kingdom Fungi; phylum Ascomycota; class Pichiomycetes; order Pichiales; family Pichiaceae; genus Xiuguozyma; species Xiuguozyma silvatica. The sequence continues at coordinate 1,977 of JADIOY010000110.1, read as the reverse complement.
CGGGATGTCGCTGATCGGGACGTGGCCGAAGCTCTTCTCGGCAAGGTCGACGAGCTCGTCGTGGTTGACGCAGCCGCATCCAACGAGCACCATGCGGTCGCCCTTGTAGTTCGTCTTGATGTAGTTCTTGAGGTCGGCCTGCTTGATCGACTTGATGTTCTCGATCGGGCCCAGGATCGTCCTGCCCAAGGGCTGGCCCTGGTACACCACCTCGTGCAGCCGGTCGAAGATCACCTCGTCGTACATCTTGTCGACCTCCTCGGACTCGCGGATGATCACCGGCCGCTCGCGCTCGATCGCCATCTTCTCGAGCTTCGATCTCGTCAGAATGTCGCTCAGGATGTCGACGGCCCTAGGAATGTCGTCCTTGAGCGACTTGGCATAGTAGACGGTGTTCTCCCTCGAGGTGTAGGCGTTCAGGTGCGAGCCGCAGTCCTCGACCTCGAGCTCGAGACCGACCTGGCTGCGGTTCGACGTACCTTTGAAGGCGAGGTGCTCGAGGAAATGGGCCGTTCCAGAGGTGGAGTCGCTAACATCCGCCCTCGAACCAGCGTCGATCCAGACACCGACGGTGGCGGAGAGGGAGTTGGGGATCTCCTCGGTGGCGACCGTCAGGCCGTTCTTGAGTACCGTAGTCTTCGTCTTGGGCACAGCGGCGGTGGCCATCCTGCGCGCCAGCGGCGTGGCGAGCCTGTGAATGTGAGAGAACATGGATAAAGAAATGGGGTAAAAATGGGGTAAAAATTGGCAGTAAAAATTGCCATTAAAATATGTAGGGGGGAAGCAAATGGAGAGAGTATGTTTAGAGTATAGTAGGATGTTTAGCTAGACGGCAGTCTTCACCTCAAAGAATCTCTTGAGGTAAAGCACCTGGAAGATCGAGTTCAGCACAACGACGATCAGCTGGAACACGGACCAGTACTTGACTCTCGAGTTGGTCGACTCGGCCGTGTTTCTGTGCGTGCGCTCTCTGACGACGATGTAGTTCTGCTCGTTCTTGACGTCGTAGGTCAGCTCCAGCAGCTTGCGGGCGCTGGCCTCCAGGTTGTTGTCCGAGTTGTCGTTGACGTCCACGTACACCACGCCGTGCACGTTGAACGAGACGTCCTTCGTCTTCGTCGACGAGTCCTCGTTCGAGAAGCAGTACTTGTGCTTGCCGGCCTCGTCGGCCTTGATCTGCACAGAGCCGTGCGACACGTCGCCCAGCGACTTCAGGACGCGGCCCGACGGCGCCTGGATCCAGAAGTCGGCCGTGAGCTGCTCGGTGGCACTCTTGTCTCTGTCGCCCACCTGGAAGCTCACCACGAGCTCGTCGTTCTGCTTCAGGTCCTCGTAGAAGCACTCCTTTCCTCTAGGCGGCAGCAGCGCGATGTGTGCCTCGGCGACTAGCGCCAGCGTAAATATCCACAGGACGGCCTTGAAGTTCATCGTTTGATCCAATGGTTACTCTATTTGGGAGGGTTTTTCGCAGGCCAATTTTCTCAGCCTATTTCGCTCTCAATTCTGGTGTGTTGGCCCCAAACGGCCCGAAAATATTTTCAGACGCGTAGGCGTGTTTTGCGGTGTAAGGGGGGGAGAGCGCTTGCTGGTGCACAGATGTTAGCTTTGACTCCGACTGCTGCTAGCAACATCCACGCACTACAATCGGTGGATTAGTGCGGTGGTGCCCTGGTCCGCTGAGACTGTCTTTGGCACGCGAAGTACCAGAAACAGGTTGTAGTCGCCACGCCCCACCGTTGGGTCAACACCTGGGACTTTCCTGGGGGCCCTCGGTCCCAAGCTGGCCGGCACCAAGCTGGTCGGCCCTAAGCTGGCCGGTCCCAAGACCGGTCCTAAAACCGGTCCCAAGATGTCAGTCCCAAGATGATCGGTCCCATGATGGAAGGTCTCAAGATGGCCAGTCCCAAGATGGTCCCTCGTATCTTTAGCGATCCCCTGGAGGAACTAGCGTTTTTTTTTTTGTTTTTTTTTTTTTTC
>JADIOY010000010.1:0-87677 GCA_018344475.1 Xiuguozyma silvatica | reverse complement strand
TGTGTCTGTGTCTGTGTCTGTGTCTGTGTCTGTGTCTGTGTCTGTGTCTGTGTCTGTGTCTGTGTCTGTGTCTGTGTCTGTGTCTTTCTCATCTCCTCACCATTTCGGCGTTATCTATTCACAAGAAGTCCCTCCCAAAACACTCCAAGGCCAAGGGCTAAGACACACTCTCCCAGTAGAAACGGCGAAAACATGTTTTTTTTTTTACCCGGCATGACGTACAACCGGTGCATCATCGTGTGGATCCGTTCCATTTCGGTAGTAACGATGTAGAGCCGTAGTCATATGGCAGCAACGAGTGCAAAAAAAAAGCATATTCCATATTATCATATGCACAGAGTGGGCTGCAAATTCTCTCTCGGACCGCGCGCCTGCTACCAGTTTTTGTGGGGAGTGGTGGTGCATGATGCGAGTGTGCGGCCAGTTAAGCCGAGGAAAAGAAAAGAGAGGTGAAGATAGATGTATTCATGTACGAAGCTGCGATGTAGTTCATAGAGACAGTCGTGAGGCAGCATGTCCGCAGGCGTCTTCTGACGCATAGCAAAAGTGGCAAGTAATGTTTCCAGAATGTCCAAAACGTGTCTGTGACCCTACTCAGCAATTGCCTGCCTAGAGGAGATTCGGTCTTTTCCGCCGAGGCAGGACCACCGGCAGGGTTCAGCCAACGTACATGTGAAGTTGTGCGTTCGTATAAATATACGGGAAGGTGCACATCCGCACATACGTGCGACTTGATAACTGTTCTGATCGACCGTCAAGACGATTCTTTCTCGCAAAGTTATGATGGAGTATCCACAGCTTTCTCATTCAAGGGATGCCACCACTCGAGACCGTAGTGTGATCGATGTGGCCGGAACGCAAAGAAATGCCCCAGGTTTGACCTGGCTGGAGCCGGCGAAAAATCAGCGCTGTCAGACTCCATATTATAATTCCGGCACAGTCGACGACGACAACAACTACTACGATGAGGCGTTGTTCTTTAGAAATAGTGTTGCTGCTGGCATCTCACCGGTCACCAGCGATTTGAAGAAGTTGTCTATGTACTCTTTGGAGAGCTCTGTTTCACCATCCCTCTACAACTATGGCATCCAAATGCTCGATGCGGCATTGAGCGCTGGTAACGCTAACCACAACGAGACTCCTCTGGCTGGCACTGCTGACTTCTTTAGCAGTGTCAGTACGATGGTAGAGACCGAGATGGATGCCAATCCAGTGGAGGCTCTGGCCCAGATGAACACCCAGGTGAATACCCAGGCTCCGTATTATAACTCTGGCGCCGGCACTGGTGCAGGCGACGACGACGACGACAACGACAACGACAACGACAACGACAACTACGATGAGGCTTTGTTCTTCAGAAATAACGCTGCTGCGGGCAGCTCACCAGTTACTGGCGATTCGAAGAAGGTGTCCATGTACTCTTTGCAAGGTTCCAGTTCAGCATCCCACTACAAATATGGCATGCAAATGCTCGATTCTACCAAACACAGCGATACTCCACAGGCTAGAAGTGCTGACTTCTTTGGCCGTGCGAACAGCATGAGGGATAGTGTCAGTACGATGGTAGAGAGCGAGATAGATGCCGATTCAGTGGAGGCTCTGGCCCCGATCAACCAGGTGAATACCCAGGTGAATGACCACGCCCAAAAGATTCTCCCGTCACAATACAGCGAGCCTCACAGGGAGGTCTACAACGGAGTAAACCACAGCCCTATCAGTTGCCACATGATGAGCCAGCAGAGGTACTCGACGAGCTACAGCGATGGAGCACTCTACAATCCCCTTGGTGAAGCGAGCAGCAGCCAGACTGCCAGCGAGGACACAAGCGATCTGGATAGTCTTACTGGAAGCGAACACGAGCCGACGGTGCCATCACCAGAGCGGCGGCGCTCCTCACCAGTGTGCAGGCACAGCAGTGCTTCGCCTGAGAGGTATAGCAGATCGAACCGTGGGAGTAAATCTGAAGGTGCACGCATGAAGAAACGTGCACAGACGCTACCATCGGATCTCATATTCACCTGCAGGTTCTGCTCCAAGACGTACACGAGACAGAACCGGCTCCGGAAGCATATTGAGTCGAAGCATAACGGGCAGTCGCTGATGTACAAGTGCAAACAGTGCCAAAAGGCTTACACGTCGAGGGAAAACCTCAACAGGCACATGAACGTGCACACTGAACGGTACAAGTGTCCGCACTGCGGACTGGCACACGACCGGGCGAAGCGGTTCGAGAAGCACGTTGCACGGTGCTTCCAGAACCCTAACGCCGAGAAGTGACCTACTCTACTACGTCTACACACATTTTTCTTTGGTTGTTCTGTCTTCACCAACTAACGGACGGACGCACGCATGGATGCGCTAGCACCCACGGACTGACTCGCTGGCCGAACCTACATAGCTTAGTAACGGTATAACGAAACAAAGGACCTTATCTATTGCACGGCATTATGCTTCCTAGCAGCTACTCTGACGTGATCAATGGTGACGTCTGACGACATTTTCCTGACGCTTAACCAATCAATCAAACGGTTTTAAGGGGGTAGGGGGCTAGTAGGTCGTCTCGTATACTAAAAAAAAGGTGTAAAAAAAAAAGCGGGTGTCCGATTTCTGATAGGAAAGGAAGCGAGGAGACAGTACGGTATGGTACGGTATGGTATAGTACGGTACGGTGAGGTTGGTAGGGGTGGAGAGGGCCTGTAGCAAGCCAAGCTGTGGATATATGTGAGACTGCGTACGTGATCTGAGAGCTTAGTAAGGCATTTGCAGAGTGCCGTCTGTAATCAGAGACATGTAACGGCGCTACGGCAGGGGTATTGCAAAGGCTCAAGTGAGGCTACAGGAAATATGTGTAAAAAGAAAAGCGCGAAAAGAAAAGTGAGGAGGGGGAGGGGTGGACGATTAGGTTTACGTCTGTCCGAGGTATGTTTGCTCTTAGGGAAAACAGGTGAGAAGCGCAGAGGTATATGAGGGGCCTCAATTTGGCAGATTGAGGATTTGGCGGACGGGCTGGGAGGACGACTTCGAAGTAAGTGACCGTACCTATTATGTAGCTGGGGTGATCGCACACGCAGTCGGGCTGGGTTGATCGCACACGCAGTCGGGCTGGGTTGATCGTACAATCAGTAGTGCTGAGCTGATCGCACACGCAGTAGGGCTGTGGTGCGACTATGGCTCGGTCGGATTAACGGAAGACCCCAGAGCATTGTGGCCGGTCAATTCGGAAAATTCCAGGTACAGAGAGCATGTATATCTCGGCATAATTATTTCTAGGCATTCGTGAGGCTGGGGCGACGGGATCTGCAGAAGTGCTATCCGAGCCCGGCCTGGCCAGAGCTGGCACTAAAGCCGACCCCGGCTAATCTTTTTTTTTTTTTTCCGGAATATCATGCATCCCTGCACCAGAAGTAGCTAGCTGTCTGGTGAGTCTCTCTCTTTCTTTCTGCCTCTCTCTGCCTGTCGCGTTTCGCGTTGCCGAGGTTTTTTTTTAGGGGTAAAAAAAAAATTCATTAAGGGCGGAAAGGGGACCCCAAAAAAGGACCCATCGGTTCCCAACTAGTTATACAACTTCCCCTTCTAGGACAAGGTGGAGATGGCGTCGTCGATTATGTCCCAGCAGTCTGAGGCGCCGCATCGGTACTCGCGGTACCCTGGTGGAACTGGAGGAGTCCCCTCGGGGCCTGGAGCAGGCGCGGGCCCTCTAGGCAGCCTGAATGAGTACGATGATCACGGTTCCAGCATTGAGTGTGCCGGCCTCCGCCAGAGCGACCTGGGGGCCCAGCTGGACAACCAGATGAAGAAGCGGCACCGCACTCGCACGCAGATGTCGCTGCAGAACAAGCACATGACTATGTACAACGGCAGCGCGGCAAACTCGTCTGCCGGGTCGCTGACAGGCTCGATGTACTACCCGCCGCCGAACGTGCCGTACTCTAATCCGTCGCTCAACGGCTCCGGCGGGTCCCTGCACAGCATGGGTGGGCGGTATGGCTCGCCGACACCTTCGCAAGGGCACCACTCACACCAGCAGGGCGGCTACCCGCAGGCGGGCTATCCGCAGCATGGCGGTTATCCTCCTCCTTCACAGGGGTATGCTCTGCAGCAGAACCAGAACCAGAACCAGAACCAGAACCAGAACGGGCAGATGGCCTCGCCAGGCGCAGCCGGATACGGCGGGATCCAGTATGCGCCGCAACGGTACGACCAGTTCGGCCGCCCGCTGTCGCAGCGGAACGTGACGCCGAACCTCGCGCACACGACGCAGCGTACCCCCTCGTATGGTCTCATCAGCGAGCCGGGCATCCGGACAAACTCGTCGCCCAAGAGCCCAAGTAAGCGGATCTCATTAAACTCGATGTTGGGCCTCCCGGAGGAGGACACCTCGCGGCACTCGCGGTCCGTCGAGGTCAAGGACATTCTTGCGATCGACGACGATGACGACAACGACAACTACAGCCAGATCGACGCAAACGCAGAGGCAGAGGCGGCTATTGCGGAAGCCAAAGCGATGGCCGAGGAGGCTGCCGCACAGGCTAAAGTGGCTGCAGCCGAGGCCGAGGCCAGAGAGGAACAAGAGGCAAAGGCAAAGGCCGAGCTGGACGCGGCCAAGAGGGAGAACGAGGAGCTGCGCAAGCAGAACCAGGAGTACTACTACGACATCACGAAGCTGCGGACGGACTCGAACCGGCGCCGGCAGTTGAACTCGCAGCTCGTTCAGTTCATTGGCGAGATGATGGGCAAGATGCCCGGGTACATCTCGCAGCGTGACTCGTTCAAGGAGCTCGTCGACTCGCTCTCGGTGCCGCAGTCAGCCAAGGACAGTTACACGAAGGCGTTGGAGCAGTACGACAAGCAGGAGCTAGCCGGAGGCACGCCAGGAGCAGGGTTGCTCTCGGAGAAAGAGATCTTTGATCTCTTCAGGGACGAGGTGAAGCTGCTCAACACCAAGGTTATGCGGCTCGAGGACGAGAAGGCTCGTGTCGAGGCGCTCCTACAGAAACGGATAGCGCATGAGCGGGAGGCGGTGAAGCGGATTGCAACGACGAACCAGGCGTTGTCGTCGGCACCAGCAACGTCGTCAAAGTCGCCAGTAAAGAAGACGAGGCGCAGAGGCACTCTGAGACGGTTCCGGCTGATCGACGTGGTGGAGCCGGAGTTTGACTTTCCGCGGATCGATGATGCGTCGGATGAGACCGGAGTGACATCGGTGATGTCATCAGTCTCGACGGCGACGGAAACGGACGAGGACATCGGCCCGGACATCGACGGAGTCGATGGAGCGAACAAGCTCAGTTCGACAACGCCGGAAGTGGAATGATCCACGAGGCTCAGAACCTCACAGCCACCAGGACGGTGGCATTGTACACTACTAATCATTGTCATACATACTTACAGCTAGTTGAAAAAATTCAATTATAATTCATAGAAAGAAACAAAACTGAACTAACGGTAAGAAGGCGCTTACTTGGTCTCGGTCTCCTCCTTGGTGTCGTCCTTCTTGGTGTCGTCCTTCTTGGTGTCGTCCTTCTTGAAGTATCCCTCGAGCTTGTCCTTCCAGGACTCGGCAGCCTTCTGAGCCTCGGCGTACTTGTCCTGGGTGGCCTTGACAGCGCTGTTGTAGGTGGCAGAAGCAGACTTGACGGCGGAGTCGTACGACTCGGAGACCTTCTTCTCGGCAGAGGAGACAGTGTCGGAGACGGCGCTCTTCTGGGAAGCGACACTGTCGGAGACAGTCTTCTCGGCAGAGGTGACAGTGTCGGAGACGGCGGCCTTCTGGGCAGCGACACCGTCGGAGACCTTCTTCTCAGCAGAGGAGACACTGTCGGAGACAGTCTTCTCGGCAGAGGTGACACTCTCGGTGACCTTGGATCCGGCAGAGGCGATGGCGGCCTTCTGGGCCTCGGTGTGCTTCTGCTCGGTCTCCTTGGCATCGCTGAGCTTGTCGGAGGCGGTGGTCTTGAGGCTCTCGGCGTACTTGATGGCAGAGTCGTACTGGTCCTTGGCAGCCTTCTTGGCGCTCTCGTACGAGGCCTGGGCCTCGCTGGAGGCAGCAGAGCCGGCATCGGCGGCCTTCTTGTAAGTGTCGGAAGCAGACTTCACGGCAGAGTCGTAGGCAGACTGGGCCTTCTCCTTGAAGCCCTGGGAGGCCTTGACAGCCTCGTCGTAAGAGGCCTGGGCAGCCTTCTTGGCGGAGGCAGCGGCACCAGTGATGCTGTCCTTGAAGGAGTGCTTGGTGGTGTCAGCTGGAGCGGTGGTGTCGGCTGGAGCGGTGGAGTCGGTGGAAGACATTGTTAGAAAAAAGGGGGGTTGTTACAGATGGAAAAGTGATGTAATGGGTAGAAAAGAAGGGGGGAAAGCCAACGGGCGACAACGCCACCGCCTTTTATATGTTTATCAGTTCAATGGGGAAAGGCCAACACAGCTGCCTGTAGAGGGGGGCGCCGCCGCCGAATGCGGGAACAATTCCAGAAAAGAAAAATAAAGCGTCTAGGCAGCTGCCCCCGCGCCGGTGGATAATCAAAGTGGCCAGGTAGGACGGCACGGCTAACTGTGGCACGGCTTTTTGGGCCTGTTAGGGGTGTTGACGTGGAAGTGGGGAGTCGAGGCTGGTCGACGGTGGCTACGGGTACAGGTTGTACGGGTCTATTGAGGCGCTTGTGGCCTTCCGCGAACAAAACAGCAATCACGGAGTGTCGCGCCGTGAGGTACCCCTTTCACTACGCTGTGGGTCATTTCACATCAGCCGGAAGCATTTAGTGGGGGCACCGGGGAAATTTAGAGCAAGTCCAGCGTGGGTAACCTGGCAGGTGTGGGAAAAGAAATTTTCGCTGCCGGTTTTGCCCTGGTCGGTGGAGGGCGTAGCGCACAAGCTACGCTGGAGTCTGTGCAGTCTGTGCTAGCTGGAATTGAGAGGGAGGAGAGAGAGGGTCTGACGATGCTTTCTGGGCTGTGTGGCTTTTTCCTGTACGGGGGAAGCAGGCAGATGCATCGAGCTGTCAAGCGGCGCGGTCCGTCTCAGAGCCAGGTCTGTCCAGTACCTTTCTAAATGACTACAGTAGACGATCGTGGGTCAGTTGACCCTCTCTATTTGCTTCAAATCAACCAGTTATAGATTAGGCCCACCCATCACTTTTCACCATCCGCTTAATCTTCCAGGCCGTGATCATTCGGACGTATGTTTTTTTTTTTTTTTTACCAGACGCATCCTATTATTTCCCCCAAAAAGGAACATTTCCCCACGCATGTGGCAGGGATGATTTTTCCGGTTCAACGATATATAACGATAACAGGTTGAAAGATGTTGAAGCCGTGGGACGGTCCTTGCGCTTGTTGCATCACCATTTCGACCTTCTCGATCCCCCCTGCACATCGCACTTAACAACCTCGGATCTACATCTACTGCCGTTCTCTCCTTGGTATAACTGCCGCGCTGCGCCGCGCGCGCCGCTCCGCACCGCCAGGTTTTAGCGGCGGGCATGAGCTTTGGCGAAGTGCACCATTAGGCAATTGATTACGCTATGGACTCATCCCCGGTCTTTCCTGGCACATTTCGGCATGCTTTTTTTTTTTTCAAGATCTCGATCGACCGACCGATCGGTTTCTTTTTTTTTCACTCTTTAAAGAGCTTCTGCCAAGCAAGATGTTGAGTAGCACTGTTTTCAGTCCGGCTGTCAGGCTGACGAAAAGGCAGCTGAAAGATCTGACCACAACGGATCTGCTCAGCAAACTGGGATACATCCGGCAGCCACACGCTGGCGTGACCCACTGGCTGCCCCTCGGCCTCGCTACGCTCAACAACCTGGAGAATCTTGTCCGGACCAGGCTCAACCAGGGAGGAGCGCTAGAGACTTCTCTGTCTGCACTGTCTCACAGCTCGCTGTGGCAGAAGACCAATAGATGGCAGAATGAGGAGCTTTTCAAAGTGAACGCCGACTTCTGCCTCGCTGCCACCGCCGAGGAGGAGATCACCGAGCTCGTCAAGCAGTACGCCGACACCTACAAGAAGATGCCATTGATTGTGTACCAGATCACCCGCAAGTACAGAAACGAGAAGCGCCCTAGAGGTGGACTGCTGAGAGGCCGTGAGTTCGTCATGAAGGACGCCTACAGTTTCGACGCGTCCAAGGAGGGTGCCCTGAAGAGCTTTGAGAAGATGAACGAGATCTACTACCGGATCTTCAGCGACCTGCGGGTGCCGTTCCTCAAGGCAAACGCCGATTCCGGTTCGATCGGCGGTGATCTGTCTTACGAGTGGCACTTTGTGAGCGACAAAGGCGAGGACACCCTGTTCAGCTGCGACCAGTGCCATGTGACGAGTAACGTCGAGAAGGTGCGCCCGTACTTTTCTGGCGATGCCGAGCCGGCCAAGCTCGCCGCTGCGCAGTACTTCCTGACTCCTGAGGACGACCTCGTCGTCGTGTACTACCCTGCCGACCGCAAGCTGAACATGAAGTTCGTCGAGGGTGAGGACCTCGTCGATATCAACGAGAAGGTCACGAAGGAGGAAGAGGTGCTGGGCCGGTTCAAGGAGGCCGACAAGGACGGGTTCAAGCACATTGTGCGCCTGATGGATTCGGCCGTGAAGCCCGGTACCGAGCTGCCTGATTTCCCCGTTGCGTTCAACCGGAGCCGGATGACGACTTTCGAAGGGCTCGAGCTGACGCAGGCGCAGGACGGCGACGTGTGCTCGAGCTGCAAGAAGGGCCACCTGCACAGCAGCAAGGGCATCGAGGTGGGCCACACGTTCTACCTGGGCACGAAGTACGCGGAGCCACTCGAGGCGACCTACATGGACAAAGAGGGCAAGCCGCAGCTGTACGAGATGGGCTGCTACGGCATCGGTATCAGCCGGCTGCTGGGCTCATTGGCTGAGGTTCTTAGAGACGACGAAGGTCTGAGATGGCCCGCGGTGATTGCGCCACTGCAGGCCACCGTTGTGCGGAGCCCTGCTCTCGACGACGACGAGGCTGCACCGTCGCTGGTCGCCGCCCTGCAGGCCAGGGGAATCCGGGTTGAAGAGGACGTGGACCCGGACGGGGGCCTTGGCCAGAAGCTGAACCACTCGAAGGTGCTCGGCGTGCCGCTGCAGGTGATTGTGGGCAAGTCGTACCCTACGGTCGAGATCGAGACGCGAGGCCGGATCTTTGGCGACAACGCCAAGAAACTCTACGAGGAGAAGCACGCGACGATGGACTGGGAGTGTACGGAGACGAGGCACGGTTTGAAGAAGCACCTCGTTCCAGTCGAGCACGTTCCCGAAGTGATTGCCGCACTGCTGAGTGACATGTGAGATAATATCCTGTATATATCTAATTGGTACATATTTTAGAACATCTTGCCGGAGAGCTTCGACATGACGTGGAGCAGGACGACGGAGAAGATGAAGGAGACGGCGAAGATCAGGACGACGAGCGGGTCGATCTTGAAGCCCTGGGCCTCGTCGGTGTAGATCTTCAGCATCGTCGAGGAGGAGCCGCCGGCGCCTGCGGCGCGCGAGGAGTTCGGCTTGTTGGCCTCCTGCTGCTTGGCCTTGTTTTCCTTGGTAGCCTTTCTCTTGGCGAGGGTCTTTGCCCCGCCTGGGACAGCACTGGAAGACATGGTGTTATGTGATGATATGTATATAATACGTGGAGGGTTTTAAAAATTTTTGGAGCGGTGCTGCGAGCTGAAAAATCGCGAATCGAGGCTGGCTTGGCCGGCCCAGTGAGGGGTCAATTCTAGGAAGCTTGGCTTATCGTGGCACAGCTACCCACTACACTATTACACAGCATAACACGAGCATGACGATAGCCGCGCCAGCGCGCCACTAAAGCTATCACTACCAGGATTACTCTAAGGCAGCCCTATTAAACCCTCAATAGCATGCCGCAGAGACTCAGCAACGTCCAGTCCAGCCGAATCTCTCGAGGTCCCGACGGCTGGCGCTCCCGAGTCTTTGGAAGGATTCATCTGCCCGCACCTACCCGCACCCCTAACACCCTCCCTAACGCCCCTACCATCCTCCCTAACGCCCTCTCCTCACTGCATTGTTCCCTCCCTCCACCGGCCGCGGCTCAGGCAGGTTTCTCCGAGACAAATTTTTTTTTTCTTATTATAGCCCGCCCGGAAACGCCCCGCCGACTCGCCCCGACTGACCCCGCCGACTCGCCCCGACTGGCCCCAACTGGCCCCAACTGGCCCCGACTAAATGCCTTTTTTTTTTTCTCCTCCCCCCCTTCCCCCCCCTCTCTATTCTGTGTTTTTTTTCCCCCGTTCCTAAAAACCTTTTCTACCCCCTACCGCAACCCCTTCTTCCCTCATCCATCGGTCGACGATACTGGCTTAGACTACCCCGAGAAGCCTTCCACGTTCGTCCATGTCCACCCCGTCACCTACACCTTCCAGCCACGACGCTGACAGCACCGCGGCCACCGGTGCCGCCTCTTCTTCGGCGGCCCCCGCGACGCCCAGCCAACAGCGCCGTCGCTCCATCTCCTCGCTTTCCAGCGCCTCTGGCTACGCCTCCTCGTCCTACGGCGGCGCCGTCGTGTCCAATGCGGCCGCTGCCGCCGTCGCTGCAGGCACGATCCACCCGAACACGACCGGAAACTCTCTGCTCGGCTCCCGCGTCCCTTCTTCGAGGCATCCGGGCTCGCTGACTCCACTCTCGCAGAGCGCCACTCCGCTTCACACGCACCAGCAGCAGCCCAGCCAGAGCGGCGTCGGTGTCCAGGGAGTGCCGGCAGCCCCAGGTAGCGTCACCAGCGGCTCCCACTTGAACCACGAGTTCAACCCGTCCTGGCTCCCGCAGCAGACCAACACTTTACTCAACGTGACCCCCTGGATCGAGCAGCAGGCCCAGGTCGCTCCAATGCACGGCCTCTCCCCGTACGCCGGCGCTGATGACGACGCCGCCTCGCAGACCTCTGCCGTCTCTGCTGCCGCCGCTGTTGCAGCAGCAGCCCAGGTGGGCCAGGTTGCTCGGGCCCAGCAGCAGGCTCGGGCCCAGCAGCAGGCTCAGCAGCAGGCTCAACAGCAGGCCCAGCAGCAGGCTCAACAGCAGGCTCAACAGCAGGCTCAACAGCAGGCCCAGCAGCAGGCTCAACAGCAGGCTCAACAGCAGTCTCAACAGCAGGCCCAGGCCCAGGTCACCAACCTGTCCATGCTCACCACGCGGTCCGCCGTCAACATGAACCACTCGTCCACCGTCGGTTCCATCAATGGCAGCGTCTACACTGCCGCCAGCGAGCGCCAGACCGGCAACGGTGGCAAGCGCAACCACCAGCGTCACCCTACGGGACATGATGACGACGAGATCATTCCGACGGCCATCGTCATTAAAAACATTCCGTTCGCCATCAAGAAGGAGCAGCTCCTCGATTTCATGTCGAAGCTGCAACTCCCGCTGCCGTACGCTTTCAACTACCACTTTGACAACGGTGTCTTCAGAGGCCTCGCGTTCGCAAACTTCAACACCACCGACGAGACCTCCCTCGTTGTCAACGTGCTTAACGGCCGCGAGATCGGCGGCCGCAAGCTCCGCGTCGAGTACAAGAAGATGCTGCCCCCTGCTGAGAGAGAGCGGATCGAGAGAGAGAAGCGCGAGAGAAGGGGTCAGTTGGAGGAGCAGCACCGCTCTGCTTCCCAGACCTCTCTGGCCTCGCTCTACTCGATCGCCTCGGCGCCACCTACCAGCGGTGTCCAGCAACAGCAGTCCCAGCAGTCCCAACAGTCCCAGCAGTCCCAGCAGGCTCAGCCTCTGTCGCAGTTACAGACTCCAGAGAGAGTCTACGTGACGCTCTCGCAGCCAGGTACACTTCCACAGCCTCCTCAGGGGCTCGACATGAACGAGACTGAGGTGCTCGAAATCTACACGAAGCTCGTCGTGTTCCGCGATGAGTCATTCCACGGCGAGCTTGCATTCCCTGCACCAGCGCTGTCCTCTTCGCAGCGGCGTGCAGTCACCTTGCTTTGTCCATTCCTCGGACTCGCAGAGAGCCCAGAGAATGGTCTCCTTGTGATCCGTCGGACCCCTGACATTGCAAGCAGCTTCCAGCAGCAACAGCAACAGCAGTTGCAACAACAACAACAACAACAACAACAGGTGCAGCAGCAGCAGCATCAACAACAACAGTCATCACAGCAGCAGCAACAGTTCCCACCGCAACTGATGCGCTCGCATTCGCACTCGCTCCTGAACTCGGCCAACGTGCTCTCGATGAACTCGGGCCGGTACAGACAGCAGTCGCCTCGGGCCGTGTCTCAGCAGGCGCAGTTCCCTGCGCTAACGCAGGCTACTTTCAACCAAGCGTTCGGAGGCCCGCAGCCGTCGCTGCACCACTCTGCCTCGGCGGCCTCGCTCAATACGCGCCCTGGAGCATTCACTGCTCCACCGACGCCGAACACGCAGCGGATGGTTTTCCCGTCCAATCCTCTGCAATACCAGGGACCGCAGCTGACCGGTGGCTCGACCTCCAGCGCTGCCAAACTGGATGATCTCTACGTGGGTATGGAGAGCATGACCTTTGATCCGCGCTGATGATGTCTGTGGCGTCTGGTGCACACATTCACAATACGCACTTATACACACACGCACCATGCGCGCTAATGTTACGGTTAACGATGTATACGAAATATAATGTCTTGATAGAAATAGCCCTGGCGAGAGAGAGAGAGAGAGATCCTTGGCGCGCGCCAAAAAGTTTTGACACGTAACGTCACCAATTTCCCCTTGTAAAACTCGCCATGTCGTCTTCGCTTCGAGAGAGAAAGAAGACCTCCAAGGTCCAATTGGAGCCGCAGCAGACGATTGCCGAGGATTCCACTGCCAAGAAGGCTGCAAAGGGCAAGTGCTCTTGTGCCCTGTGGAAGTCCGCCCTGGTCCCGCTCGCGTTCACGATCGTGGCCTTCTATCTTAGAGCGTTCCATATCGACGCCAACAAGCACATCATCTGGGACGAGGCCCACTTTGCCAAGTTTGGCGCGTTCTACCTGCGTCACGAGTTCTACCACGACGTGCACCCGCCGCTTGGAAAGATGCTGTGCGGTCTGAGCGAGTACATCTCGGGCTTCAACAACACCGAGTTCATGTTCGAGTCTGGCAAGCAGTGGCCGGAGGAGACCAACCTCTGGACGATCCGGATCTTCCAGGCGTTCTTCTCGAGTGGAATGGTGCCTGCGGCCTACTACACGTGCCGCGACCTCGGTCTTCCGTGGGCCAGCACGCTGTTCGTTACGGCGATGGTCACCTTTGAGTGCTCCTTCATCGTGCTCGGCAAGTTTGTCCTGCTTGACTCGTTCCTGATGTTCTTCATGGCCACCACGTTCTGGGGCCTTGCCCGCATCCACAGGCTGCGCAACAAGGAGTTTACTACTGAGTGGATCGTTGCAATGGTCTTCACGGGAATCTCGATCGGCTGCGTCTGCTCTGTCAAGTGGGTCGGACTCTTCATCACTGTTCTGGTCGGCCTCTACACCGTGCTCGAGCTCTACCTCAAGTTCTGGTCGCCCAAATTCAATGCCGTCACCTACGCCAAGTCCTGGGCTTGGAGAATCGCTACGCTGATCCTGATTCCAGCCTTCATCTACGTCATCTGCTTCAAGATCCACTATGCCATCCTCTGGAAGCCAGGTACCGGTTCCGGCTCGATGTCGACCCTGTTCCAGGTCAACCAGAAGGGCACCGACTTCCCACAGCAGTCCCGGTACGTCGACGTTGGCACCGCCCTCACGATCCGTTCCCAGGGTGCCTCGCCTAACCTCCTGCATTCGCACTCCCAGGTCTACCCAGACGGTTCCCGCCAGCACCAGGTCACCACCTACGGCTTCAAGGACTCCAACAACATCTGGAAGATCCAGCCCGCCCGTGGTGGCTTCAAATGCGGCGACCGCCTCGTCGACGGCGACATCATCAGACTCCAGCACAAGAACACCGGCGCCAACCTGCACTCGCACGCAATCCCTGGACACGTCACGAACGACTACTGGGAGGTCTCCGGATACGGCAGCGACACCGTCGGTGACGTCAAGGACGACTGGGTTGTCGAGATCGTCGATCAGGCCCACTCTTCTAACGCCACGTACGCCTCCATCTTCGAGCAGGACGAGCTGTTCGACAAGAGCGTCCACCCAGTCTCGACCACCTTCAGACTGCGCCACGACGTCATGGGCTGCTACCTTGCCACCACCGGCGCCGCCTACCCTGCCTGGGGTTTCAAGCAGGGTGAGGTCATCTGCAAGCCTGCCGCCGAGCGTGGCACCTTCTGGGCCAAGTACGACCACTCGACCTGGTGGAACATCGAGAACCTCGAGAGTGAGCCTCCGTTCGAGGTCGACCCGGCCTACAAGTACCCTAAGAGCAACTTCTTCAGCGACTTCCTGATGACCAACCAGGCCATGGCCGCCTCCAACAACGGCCTCGTCCCAGACGAGGACAAGTTCGACGGCATTGCCTCCGCCTGGTGGGAGTGGCCTATTCTCCGCAGGGGACTCCGCATGTCCTCCTGGAGCGACTCGCTCCACCGGTACTACATGTTCATGTCTCCGTTCGGTGCCTGGTTCACGACGCTCTGCCTCGGCTTCTTCGTCATCATCATCGCCCGCATGGTGGTCCTCTGGCAGAGACAGGCCCTCGTGCTCGATGAGCAGACTTCCTGGTACGTTCTGATGGCCGGCATCTCTCCGTTCCTCGGTTACGTCTTCCACTATCTGCCGTTCATCATCATGGGCAGAGTCACCTACTTCCACCACTACATGCCTGCCCTCTACTTCGCCATCTTCACGGCCTCCTTCGTCGTCGAGTACATGACGCACAACTATGGCTGCAAGTCCAAGGCTGTCGTCTACGGCGTGCTCTTCGTGCTGATGGCCTGGTTCTTCTACCTGTTCCAGCCGAACTGTCTCGGTATGGTCGGCCCTGTGCGCAACTACATGTACATGAACTGGTTCCCACGCTGGGAGATGGCCCGGTACCACAAGTTCAGCCCTAAGCTGATCTGGGAGCACCTGGTCTCGGACTCAAAGTGGGCCCTGGAGTCAGTCAAGTCGATCGCCGCCAAGAAGGCGGTGGCCGAGGCCTGAAAAAAGAAAAAGGCACAGTCGGTCACTGATACCATCGACCAAAACATACATTCACATACTATGAAATAAAGATCTAAAAAATATATATATAATATATAGAGGGGCCCCTATATATTTTTAAACCAACCCCTTTACGCGTCACATCCATGTTCTACTCGGATCAGTTGTTGGGTAAAGACGGCCCGCTGGCGTGTGCTTGGCTGGCTGCCAACCTCGAGAAGAAGCTGACGAAGCAGCAGCTGTTGAACGTGTCCGTTGAAGACTCTGCCCGGGCCGTTGAGGACTCCTCGAAGGCGCTCGATGAGACCCAATCATCGCAGCAGCCTGAGCCAATGGCGCTCCGTATTTCCGGCCAGTTACTCTACGGTATCGTGCGGATCTACTCCAGGAAGGCCAAGTACCTTTATGAGGACGCGAACGACATCCTGATGAAGTTGAAGGCCGCATTTGCCACGAGCACGTCCGTTATTCTGCCCGTCGAATCCACCGTGATGCCCTCCGTCAGAAACGTGACTATGGCCGACACGGTGACCGAGGCCGATCTGCTCTACCGCAAGTCGCTGAACTTCGACGACTTGTTCTCTACGCAACGCTCGTCGCTGCCTAGAATGAGCCAGATCGCCGAGGACGTGACCGACACGTTCCCAGACTCGATTGAGGTGGGTCGTAACGGCGAAGAGGACGAGCTCGACGACGTGGATGTCGACTTTGATCTTGGCGGCGATGTTGGCGGCGATGTTGCTGACGATGTTGCCGATGAGTCAGTCGAAGTCGGTCGTGCCGAAGACGAGGCCAACGCCTCTGCATTCGAGGAGATTGAGCTGCCAGCGTTCGAGCTGGACGAGAACTCCTTTGAGGAGGAGCAGGGCCCTGCCACGCCTCCAGACATGGCTCCGATCAGAGAAAAACGCGCTAGACCACAGAGAACGTATCAGAAGACTGACGTTGTGCGTACTGCAAGAAGACGCATCCGGTACAGCGCCACCACAGAGCTTTCTGCCGACACCCTGAGGGAACAGCAGGAGGAGTACATGGTGGAGCCTACACAGGACGATGAGGAGCAGGCTCGGGCTCCCGGCGCTGACGGTGACGATTTTATCAGCCGCTATGCGAAGAGAAGAAGAACTGAGCCTTCCGCCATCCCTGACATCCCTGACGCACAGCCAATGGACTTTGACGACATCGACATCGCACCACAGAGTCCAATGCAGGCCGAGGTGCCTCAGGTTGAGGCTGAGATTGGCGGTGACGAGTTTGCTGCTGGTGTGAACGGACTTGAGGAGCAGAACGCCAAGGTGCATGATGGGGAGGTTGCGGAGGATGACGATGACGACGACGACGCCGACGTTGACGAAGTGTCCGAGAAGGCCACCAGTCAGATCGCTGGCTGCATCCAGAAACTCTCGGTTGCCTCGTTCGACGAGGTGGTTGCAGAGGACCAGAAGTCTTCCGAGCCGCTTTCGAGCGACCCTCGCAAGGAGGCCAGCAGAACGTTCTTCGAGCTGCTCGTCCTTGGAGGCAACAGCGCCGTCAAGCTGTCTCAGGACAGACTGTTTGGCGAGATTGAAGTGACCGCCGCCCCGGCCATCGCCAACTTTGTGTAAGTGTACAATTCATATATTATTAGGACTAGCCAACTAGTAGCGTTCCTTCAGGTCGAAGAGGTAGAGCTTGCCGTCAAGTCCACCTGCCGCCAGTTGTCCCTGGCGGTGGTAGCGGGCCACGTTTAAGGTGTCTCCGTTGTTTAACTGGATGTAGTCGATCGGGGATTTGTGCCGCTTTGGGTCCTGCCTGTCCCAGAACTCGAGGCGGCCGTCGAAGGAGACCGAAAGCAACTTGTTCGTCGAAGACGAGACGAACTTGGCGTCGCAGACGAGGTAGGGCACGAATGTCTCGTAAGACTGCTTACCTACAACTCTGAGGTGGTAGTCGACAGATCCTAGGAGGGTAGCTCCTTGGAACGAGTCAAGCGATGTGACGGGTAAGAGAGCGCCGGGTGTATCCCTGAGAGTCTCGACGGTCTCCACGTCGTTCAGTTTAGACAGTTCGATGGAATAGACTTCGCCGGTGGATAGGCCGACGACGAGCTGCGAGGCATCCATGTGGCATGCAGTAATGTGATAGAGGTGCGAGTGGTTTGGCAGCTTCAGCTGGTCCTCGCTGATTGGCGACACCAGGTTCAGCGAGTGGATTGCAACCAGTCCCTTGAGAGACACGGCGACGTAGGAGTTCGAGGACTCGTATATTCCGACGACGGGGGAGACTGAAAGCCCCGGTTTCTGTGTCGAGACGACCGGGTAGCGCGACGGAGAGTCAAACTTCCACAAGTAGAGTCTGCCGTTGCTGGCGCCGGCCACGACCTCGTTCGAGCGTCGTTTGGAGAACTTGGCGATGGTGAGCTCGGTGTACGAGTAGAGCACGAAGGCAGGCTTCTGAGAGTCCTCGATGTTCCAGACGACGATGAGACTCCTCGGTCCCTCGCCGGCGCCGCCAGGCACGTCCGTCGAGTTGATCGTGCCGTTGTAGCAGGCGAGCACGAGCTCTGGGTAGTGCGGCGACCAGTCGATCGATGTGATCGGCCGCTTGTGCTCGTCGTACTGGAAAGTCTGCAACGTGGCATTAAAACTGCTCGTGTAGTCGCCGGCGTTGGCTGTGAATGCAATTGGCTTCGAGTACCGGCTGTCCCTGTCTGTGTTGACGGCGTCCTCCTTCAGGTGGGACACCTGGAGCAGCTTGAGCACGGCCTCGCTGTTGCGCTCCTGGGTGCGGCGGTCATCGGCGCGGATCTTCTCGAGGCGTGCAGCGAGCTCGGCAGAGTACTCCTTGCGGAGCTCCTTCTCGACCTGCTCTCTGATCTGGGCGCGGAGGTCTGTATCGTCGGTCGGGTTATCGTGATCTGGAGCAGGAGAAGGCGATCTGGATGGTGTTTTGGAGGCCCGTTCGAGGTCAATCGTGGGTTTGAGAGGCTTGGAATCTATGGAAGTATTCTCTGATGTATCTGGATCCCCCTTTGTATCCTGCTGGGCCTCCTCCCTTCTTTTGCGCAGCTCTTCTAGCTTGCGCCGCTTCTCTTCTACAAGGGCCTTGGTGTCCATGGGGGGTTGGAGGTTGTGTAAGAAAAAAAAGTGTGGGGGAGCGCGAAAGACGCGAAAAGTTAAAAGTGGGAGTGAAAATATAGTGTGGGAGTTGGACTTTTCAGCACACACTGTTTCTGCTTCTTTCAGGATGGATTTCGATGACATCCTGCACGAGTTCGAGGCCGGGGCGCACAAGCGGGACGACCAGATCGAGCGTGCCGAGGATATCTCGAAACTTACGCAGGTGTGGGTGAACGAGAGGACCGTTCCGGAGCTTCTGCCCTATGAGGGAGAGCTGATTGACCGATTGTTAGCGCGGTTACGGCACCAGATCGAGTTCATCGAGCTGAACTCGATTGAGCTGCAGCAAGGTGAGCAGGAGATCAAGCTGCTGCTGGTGATCGTGGAGAACGAGCTGGACCGCGTGCAGTTCCTGATCCGGTCGTATGTGCGAACGCGGCTGGCAAAGATCGACGAGTATGCGATCTTCCTGCGGTCCGAGGACGAGGAGCTCGCCAAACTGTCGGACAACGAGACTGTCTACATGGAGAAGCACCTCGAGCTTCTTATGGACCTGTACAACTCGCAGTTCCTGGCCAGCATGCCGCCTGCCTTGCAGGCGCTCGACGAGGACGCTGGCGGCATCTCGATGGTGACGAAGCCAGAGTACGACCGGCCGGTGTTCGTCAAGGCCTTGCGGGACAATTCGGCGGTGGTGAACGGCGAGGAAATCGAGCTGACGAGCGGTGGAATATATGTGATACGCTACAGCGCGGTTCGGGACCTCGCCGCGAAGAAAGAGGTTACTGTACTGTGAGACTCTCCAGGAGGCTGGAGATATCGACTATACAACAGGTTGCGTGTCGCGCCACGACCGGTTTTTTTTTCGCCTCGGGGCGCCGGGGCGCGCAGATTATGCAGAGCAGCTGGCCGGCCTATATGCGGCGGCACCTATTTAAAGTTTGACCATTTAGATTCGAATAACAAGGAGTTTATATACAGATGTGCCGTCGTACGCAGAGTAGATCGTATTGCGCTTCCGCTTTGGTGGTGGTCAATTTTTGCTCAGTGGGCAATTGAATTGCTGCCGTCTACCATAATATGACGGATGTGATTATTAAGTCGAAAAAGGTCTGGAAAGGTGGAGTAATAGTGTGAACAACGGAGTCTAGCTCCAACAAACACCAAGTCGTTCCAGTTCAGTCTGCTCGTGAAGTCCAGTCGAATCTCGGTCAATTCCTGTAACCGCCTTGGCCGCTCCGGTCTCCTTGTACCACTCCTATTCTTTCTCTCCCCATCGTATGTCAAAATCCCCTCAACCAATGTACTCGCGGAATAATTCGCTCGCCAGACGAGCAAATTCTCATGCATACTGGTCCCAATTAGGAAACGGTGAAGAAAAAAAAAAGGATGGCAGGAGCCCCCTTAAATAGGGCCCGAGATCCTGGCGAGCCATGCATACTTGAAAATACAGTAAAGAGTAGTATACATTCTCTACCGCCATGAGTGTTTCTTCCTACCTGACCACCATGTGGATGCCGGAGACCATCGATGGCAAGTCCACCTCTCTGTACATGACGATGTATATGGAGACCACCATTGGAGGCTCGTCCAATAGCGCTGCCAGCTCTATGAGCTCTGCCATGAGCTCCGCCATGAGCTCTGGAGCCAGCACGATGACGATGGCTACCGCCTCGACAGCGTCGGCTGCCACTGCGACCGCTGCCACAGTCACAGCTACCGTCACTGACTCGTCCTCGGACGGCATGATGCAGATGAACACGTTCATGACCAAGTCCTACAAGGACTACCCGGTCGTGTTCGAGAAGATGCAGGCCCACAACGCTGCCCAGGCCTTTGGCATCTTCTGCGTGATCTTCTTCTCGTGCTTCGCATACAAGGGCTTCACGTTCCTCCAGACCTACCTCGACACCCAAGTCTGGAACAAGTGCAACGACGAGGTCTGCCCCGACATGGCCTGCAGCAACACCTGCGACAAGGAGATGAACGTCGCCGAAGACAACTGCGCCTGCGGTCCTGATGCTAAGGTTTCCAAGAATACGCTCGAGACCGAGGCCAACTGTGCCTGCGACCCTGCCCAGGACGACTCGTGCGTCTGCTCCGATGAGGCCGAAGCCGGCTGCGCCGACTGCGGTGAGAAGAAGGCCGAGAACTGCTTCGGCGACTCCTCCAAGGAGACCTCCGACTGCTGCGGTGGCACCACCACTGACGGCACCATTGGTGCCCCTGCAAGTGCCCCAGCCAGACAGGCCCGTACCACCGCTTCTTTGCCGGTGCTCACCCGCAGAAAGTCCTCGCCATGGCGCAAGTTCTTCTTCCCGGGCCCTGGTGAGACCGGCCACGACGTTGTCCGCCTACTGATCTCTTTCCTCTCCGCCATGTTCGGTTACTTCCTGATGCTCGCTGCCATGACCTACATCTGGGTGTACTTCATGGCCATCTGCCTGGGTCTCGCCTTTGCCGAGCTCTTCTACCACCGCGTCAAGGTTTGCCTTGGAATCAACGCCAACGACTCCGAGAAGCCATGTGATCTCTGCGGTTAGGCTGAATCCGGCCACTTAAACCGCTCAATTGAGTGAGTCCCTTCACTTCGCCGACTTCCTGCCCCCTCCAAAAAATAAGCAGAGGAATAGCTATCTGGACACGCGCGCACACACACACACACACACACCGGTGGCTGCACTCACTCTCAAATAATAGGTAGGATAATATAATGGATATATGACAAAATACTCAGTAAGCAGTAGCGGCAGCAGTAGCGGCAGCAGTAGCGGCAGCAGTAGCGGCAGCAGTAGCAAAGGAAGTCGCTTACTCCTCGTCGACGGCAGCAGAGAACCCGTCGATGTCATCGACGAGCGCGCTCAGCTCGTCCGTGACGGCCTTGTGGTAGTTCATCTGAATCTTGGCAAAGACCTTCATGAGCACGATCGGCTCGTCGGACTTGACGAGGTCCTTCATGGCCTCGACGGCGACCTCGGTGGCGTTGACGAGCTCGTCCTCGTAGTTCTCGAGCTTCTTGGACTCCCTCTCGGGCACCTCGACG
Source organism: Xiuguozyma silvatica (assembly GCA_018344475.1). Taxonomy (NCBI): domain Eukaryota; kingdom Fungi; phylum Ascomycota; class Pichiomycetes; order Pichiales; family Pichiaceae; genus Xiuguozyma; species Xiuguozyma silvatica. Next base: position 66,482 of record JADIOY010000010.1, on the reverse strand, counting down.
GTGTCGTCGCCGTGCTGGAGCACCTTGATCTCAGCGCGCGTGGTGTCAAAGTTGAGGCGCGCCGTCTCGACCCGCTTGCGCGCCTTGTCGGTGTTGGCAAAGTCGCTGCGCAGCAGGTTGCGGATCTTGGTGTTGAACTCGGTCACCATCATCTTGTCCTGCTCGAGCCGCTCGTCGCCGATCTTGTATTCGGTGTTGCTGACGGCCAGCATCGTGCTCGTCAGTGGAGTCTCCTTCGAGCCGAGAGTCTCGACACCGCCGTCCTCGGCGACGGCCGTGGCGGCCTCCTTCTCGGTCTCAGCGAGCATCTGGTCGTGCGAGTGCTTGAAGGCCTTGGACATCTGGTGTGCAAAGGTCTTTGGGTACTGGTCCTTCGAAGGAGCCATCAGCACGGCCTCCGCCTCGTTCGTCGTCGTGGCCTGCGACAGGCCGTTCAGCTTGTCGTTGATGAGCCGCGAGTAGTCGTTGAACGACTCGCGGATGTTCGGTGGGTAGTCGTAAGACTCGATCTCGTACTGCTGGGCGAGGATCAGGAGCCGCTTGTAGAACGCCTTGAGGTCGTCAACCTGCTTCTCGAGGTCCTTGTAGTCCTGCGGCAGCTCGCTGATGTCGCTGATCGAGCCGAACTTCTCCTGGATCGACCGCTGCGTACGCTTCAGGATCGGCTTGAGGTTGGTGACCTCCTTCTGGAGGGAGTTCAGGTTCGACTGCAGAGACGTCTGCACCTCATTGGCACTCGGCAGGTTGCCCAGGTTCTCCTGGACAGTCGTGCTCAGGTTCTGTGTGGCCTTCTGCAGGGAGTCCTGCAGGGACTGGAGGTTGAAGCTGAAAGACATGGGGGTTGGTTACGTATCTTATATTTGTTATTGCGGCAGCGAGCGTTTTTTCCTCATTTTTCACGCCTAATTATTTTTTTTCGCGCCGCGAATTGCATATGGGGGTAACTAGAGGGATTGGAGGGATTGGAGGGATTGGAGGGACTGGAGGGACTGGGGAGGGACTGCAGAGAGACTGGAGGGATTGGATAGGCACTAGAGATATGCTCCATCCACGGGTCTCTCGATGGCCACCCCACTAATCTGACTTGCCTGCCCTCAACTTGGTTATACCCTCTTTACTCCGTAGATCCGCCTCCCTCTGAATGCTCACCGGAACGTCCCCCTGTGTTTCCGACATCCGGTGCTCATCGTTAGGTGGGGCATTTTTGGTAGGCCTGGCATTGCTGGCCGAGCCTCCCACATCCGGCAGTGGAATCTTGGCGGTCGGCGGAAGCTTGGCACGGACAGCACGTTCAACCTCGCCCTCGATCGTACCCTTTGCTGCCAACGGACCCGAGGGCTGCTGTGCCTCCTCCTCCGCGCTCCTCACCGTGGTATTATGCTTGCCGCCGAGGAAATCCGCCACATTCTCGAGCCGCTGCCCCAGCTCCGTCTTGGAGTTTGGTGGGTGTTCCTTGACGGTAACCGTGACTGGGTCAGTGACCTCGGCGGTCTTCTCGTCGCTGAAATTGAGTGTAGTCTTCTGGTCTTCAACGGCCATCTCTCTGTCGATCTCGGTTGCTGTTTTTCTTATCTGTACAATCCCGTTTGCTTTGGGGCAATCGTCCTCTTTAAATATAAATTCCCATTTCTATATATGCTGCGGCTCCATGAGCTGTTGCTCCTGCATGACCTCAGCGTACGCCGGCGCAGGCGATGCCGGCGGATCCAGCCCGTCGCCTGAAAGCGGGGAGGTCGGCGCCTCCTCCGCCTCCGGATGACTCGGCATAAGCGCCTCTTCACGCAGCCGCAGGATCTCTTTTTCCGTCGGAGGCCGCGGTGGCGAAGGTATCGATGGGTATCCACCCAGAATTCCGGGCGACGGTATGTCGTCCGCCGAGAACGGCACGGCGGCCGGCTGCTGCTGCTGATGCTGCTGATGCTGCTGTAGTTGTAGTTGTTGCTGTAACAGCTGCTGTTGCAGAAGTAGCTGCTGTTGTTGCGAGGCCCGCGGCAAGCTCTGTTGACTCGATTGGTTCTCCTCCTGAGCGCAGTGGCGGTGGCGTCTCTTCGGCTTCGAGATCGCCTTCCGCTCGGTTCCGATGATGATCTCAGACGTCAGCGTCAGGACATTCTTCATCTGCTTCAGCTTGTCCACGTTGTAGATCCTATCGTTAGCGTCGTACTTGATGATCTCGTCGTCGACGAGCTCGGCCTTTGGCTGCTGCGGCAGCACTTTCGAGGAGTTGCTCATGTTGAGCAGCACCTCGATGTAATACTGGAACGAGACGAGGTTCGTCACGATCGTGGGGAAGCTGTCGCTCGGGACCTTGAGCATCGTCGAGACCTCGTACGTGTTTGAAGGCTCGACAATGAGCGGCACGATGGCCTGGGCGAGGTCTTTGCGGAACGACTGCATCTCGTAGTCCTCGCCCATGTCGAGCGCGCAGACACGGATGAGGGTGATGAAGATGCCGTTGACGTTGGTAATCTTCTTGTAGTGGCGGATCGATAGCCTGACGGGGATCGACTCACCCTTGAGGTACCCCATCGAGGGAATCTCAAGGCGGATCTTGATCTCGTTGGACGGAGCCTCGGTAGTGCCTCCACTGCCGTGCTGCTGGACGTCCCAGGACTCGGACGAGTTGATCGACGAGTTCGAGCTCGACGCGCGGCCCTTCTTCCAGTTGTGGAACGTCAGCGTCTTTGGTTGCGCTTCCGGGAGCAGCGCCAGGTTGATTGGCTTGATGATGTTCAGCAGCATTTCCGTCGAGAGCACATGCGATTCCTCGCCGTCGAGGATGTCTCCCTTGAGCGAGTACTTGATTTCGCCCTTGCCGAACGACACGCTCGTGTGCACGTTCTTCTTCGGCAGCCTCACGATGAAGGGGAACCGGTGCTCGCCCTTGGTGAGCGCCAGCTCGTTGTTGGCCGGGTCACCGTAGAGAACAATGTGGTGGTTGAAAAGGTCCTCCTTGGCGTCAGACCGCAGCGGGCCGTTGCCGTGCAGCTTGATGGCGCCCAGCAGGCTCAGCTCGACCCGGATGTCCGGCACGTTCTTGTCCAGGATGAGGATCATCTGGCCGGAGACCTCCTCGCCGGCACGGTACGTCTTGTGCGGTTGGTCGAGCAATATGTAGAACTCTTTGGCGGCGGACTTGTTTCGCGAACCTTTTAAGGGGAGCATCTGGTGCACTGCCCGCCTCATTCCATGAGACGAGTTGGATGACGAAGCAGAGCTCCGCCTGAACCTATCGAGTGTGCCAAACGTGGTGGAAGGTTAGGTTGCTACCGCTTCTAAGGAGCAAAGATAATAAGGGGGGGGAAGGAAGAAGGAAAATTTAAATGTACCTATCTTTAGATGAAAATGCGCGAAGCGCTTCGTTTTTTTTTTCCTGTGGGGCAAGTGGCCGGAGGGAACGGATTGAACGAGCAAGCTCGGAAGGAGCCGGGATGGGGTGCGCATGTAAGGACGGGGCGGGGCGGACGTGTGCGCCGGTGTGTGTTTGTGTGTGTGTGTGTGTGTGTGTGTGTGTGTGTGTGTGTGTGTGTGCCTACATGCTGTGGCAACAGCCGGTGCGGCCCACCCATGTGTTTCGCGGTGCCAATATAAATTTGGAACCGCAACACACAGGAGTCGGCGCAGCCCGAGTGGCGCTGGCCTAAGCCTCTTGAGTTCTTGGCAGTCTTGGCAAGCCGGCGCGACGATCGGCTGGAGCAAGCTAGTTTAACAGGTGGGAAGAATTATTGGAGGGCCGGGTCGGTGGTGTTGAGATGAAAATGAAATAAAATAAAATGTATATAGGCTGGAGAGAGAGTTAGGGCCCTCCAGCGCAAGCAATTAGGTTAGGTTTTCTTTCCGGAATAAAAATCCCTTAGTAAAGGTGGGGGGAGAAAGATGAAAGAACTGAAAAAAGGACAAAAAATCAGGTAAAGACGAGAATCGTCATCGGAATCGGGGGAAGTAAAACGAAGGCGAAGCGATAAGAGGTGGAACGGGAGTGGGAAAGAACGAAAACAGAGGGTAGACACTCAACAGAAAGAGGAGGACGAGCTTCAATCAAGTAGCTTTCCTTCTTTCTTCTTTCTCTAGTTTTGCGCTCGTTTCTTAGCTAACCCGGTTCTTGCTCTTAGGGGAAAGGTTGGTTGCACGCGCGTGCAAGTTAGAATTCGTAGCCGTTGCTAAGTTTAAACCTGCTTGCCGTAGACTGGCAGAGGAATAGGCTTAACGAGGATGTAGGAGTTCTGTGGGGTGGCAACACCGGCGTAGGCACAGTACCAAGCGATGAAAGCCGTGATGACACCAAAGACACCGCCGGCCTTGTTGCAGTTGCCGGATCCGGCGAAGGCGCCGATCGTCAGCAGCAGGAAGGTGATGCCCAGGAAGAAGAAGAGGGAGAAGAAGCCAACGGTCGACTTGGCGGCGCAGAGGCAGAGTCCCCAGGTGAAGATGTCCCAGGCGAGCAGGAAGAAGCCAACTGCGTGGTCAAGCTCCTCGGTGGTGTCGTAGGCGGCGGCTATGTTGAACCAAGGGATAAAGATGGCGGCGTATGATAGCCAGAATCCGCCGTACGAGCTGAGAGCCAGAGCGTTGAAGGTGTGGTTCGTGACAACCTCCCACATACCAGCACAGAGCTGGATGAAGCCACCGTAGAAGACGGCGAGTCCGATGACAATGTTAGGCACGTGGACGTGGTCGGCCTGGCAGTTGACCAACGACAGGACGAGCGTGGTCAGGGCGAAAGCCGAGAGACCAAGCGGTCCGGCATTACCAAACTTGTGCTCACCGTTAGGGAACTGGTACTTCTGGTGGGCGTATTCAACGGAAACTGGTTCGTCCTTCATGTTTGCTGCAGTCGGAAATAGGGGGTGTAACAGGGGGTGCCGAGAGTATTACACGGACTATATAGAACAGTGTGCTCTGTTAGGAAGAGTGTAGTGCTACGAAGAAGGGAGAAATTGATCCAACGGACGCAAGTCATCTCTCGTCCTGCTGACCGTCCGCCAGGTCCTGCAGCGTGCCCGTGGCTACCGACACCAATACGAAAAATTTTTAGACGCATATCTACTTGGAGGCAGGAGGCTGCAAATAGGCAGAGCGGTGTTTGGGGTGGGTGGGTCATTGAGGACATTTCTTTTTTTTTTTTTGCTCCCACACTTTTTTTGCGTTCTTTCCCGCCGGTCAGTTTCCACTTTCGGAAGTACCGCCAGCTCGACTATTGGGGTCTCTACCGACTGTCTCGGGGCCAGCAGGAGCACTTTACTCCGAGGTCCGCGTGCAAGAGTGCCTATGAAGGGTCCTATTTGAGGATCCGACGCTGCCTGTGGTTTAAAAGCGGCTCTTTTAATAGAGATCGGTTGTTGAAGTCGATCGGGTCGCGGAGAAAGTCGAGGCGCGGACGGTGCCCAGTTAACGGAGAAATCGCACCCAGAGCGGGAAAAAGAAAGGAAAAATCGGCGAAACTTAACTGGGCGCACCCACCCCCATTGTGGCAGCTCAAAAATGGAATCCCCGGGTTACGGCAGGCTCCAATGCCGGATGGGGGGCCGGCCGGCTGGGTTCCCGCTGTTGGGGATATGAACACCCGCGGCCTCTGGTGTGGAAGGGGGGTAGAGGGAAAGAGCTCTTGCGCAGAATTGCGCACCTGATAGGTCACTCTGACACGCAGGATTTTCCCCCGCCGGTCCGCCGATGTGGCTGGATCTGTAACCTCATTGTGTCCCTGTGGCCACTGGGCAACAATGCTGTATTCATTAGACCCATCCTTTCCAACCACGGTCAAACGATGAGATAGAATGGATGGGGTGCGACGGGCGGGCTTTAGCGGTGAAGTTGGGCAGTAGGGGGTGCGGGACGGTGCGAAAAGACACCCCCTAAAAATTTCAGTGAGAAAGGGTGCAACATTGGCCCCCGGTTCCCGGGGGAGGTTCCCGCGAGTCACTATTACCGCCTCTGCCCTCACAGAGCCTGTGAGACGCGTCCTACCCTGTAGGCCAGCCCCAGGCGGCAGATCGTTTTTTTTTGTGTTTTTTTTTTATTCGTCGGAACTCATACCTGCGCCTGCAGGTGCATTCAGCCTTGCATACAGGATCGAGGATTTTGGGTGGCAACTACCGTTGGATAGCTATTTGTACCGTTTCGAATCTTTTGGGACCCTACAACACTAATTTGCATCGATGGTTGCAATTGGTAAATTATACACTAAATCTGTTCCGATCAATCGAAGCTGAATCTTTTTTTATAATCACCTCAGGCCATGCTTAGCTAATCTACAGGTGTCTCTCTCTCTCTCTGTGTAAGTGTGTGTTACCATTCATAAAATTATTTCGTTACAATAGAACCAAAAGCTCACTGTGCAAACTCCGGCTTCTGGCAGGAAAGTGTCCCGGGAACCACTTGCTCGGCGACTTGGTCGGGCATTTACTGGGCGTCCTGCTTCTTGTTCCATGGCAGGCGGCAGCCGGTGATGGTGAAGTAGGAGTTCTGCTTCGTGGCGACACCGGCGTAGGCGTTATACCAGGCGATGATGGCGGTCAGGATTCCGAGGGCACCGGCACCCTGGTTGACGCGGTAGTTCTGGGTGAAGGCGCCGATGCTGAGCAGCAGGAAAGTGTGGCCGAGGAAGAAGAAGAGCGAGAAGAACATCACAGTAGACTTGAGCGTGAGGGAGCAGAGGCCGTAGGTGAAGATCGTCCAGGAGAGGAGGTAGAAGCCGAGGGCGTTCTCGAGCTCGATGGCGTCGGTGTAGGCCTCTTTGATGCCGAACCAAGGGATCTGGATGGCGGCGTAGGACATCCAGAAGCCTCCGTAGGAGGAGAGGGCGACACCACCGAAGGTGTTCTCGAGGGAGATCTCCCACATGCCGGCCAGCAGCTGGACGAGGCCTCCGTAGAAGGCGGCGAGGCCGACGACGACGTTAGGCGTCGTGATGCCGAGGCCGCGGCAGTTGACGACGGAGAGCACAAAGGTGGTGAGAGCAAAGGCAGAGAGACCGAGTGGTGCAGGGTTGGCAAACTTGTGGCTAGGAGGAGCGGCAACACCAGGGTTAAGCGTACCACCGAAGGCGTACATCAGGTCGCGCTTCGAGTACTTCTGGTTGCCGAGGTAGACAAAGTTCGAGTCGGACTTGACCGGAACGTGCTCTGGCGACTCAGTGGCCGTCAGGTTGCCGTCCGGTGGGGTGCCGGTGCTAATCTGCTTCTCGAGGTCTGGGGTGTTGTAAGAGTTGGTCATGGTGGCTTGTTCTGGTTTTAAAAAAACGGCTGCTTAAGGTGCGTGTGTGAGTTGTCGCTGTCGCTGTCGCTGTTGCTGTTGCTGTTGTTCTGTGTCAGTTCCAGCTAGACATTCAGGGGCCGACAGACCTCTATTTATATACCCCATGGCCACACCCCGTATAACTCCGCATCTCACTCAGGAGGACAAGGATCTGGTGGGGACCCCGCTTTACGGGACCCCAGACAGGTGGGGAAATTTTTAGTGGTAGCTGGCCGGTCAGGGTCTGCTGGATTGGGACATCGGTACCGAGGCGGGCTCCGACGAAGACACGAAAACTCGCTGCTTAGCTCCGCGCCGAACGTGTGTGAAGGTGTGTTAGGGTGTGGGGTATAGCCGCGCGATGACTGGCGTTACCATCCAGTCTCCCCCCATTCAATAGGCACACTTCGGCATTCTGCCTTACCTGCGTGCGTCCGCCCTTTCCCCTCACTTCCCTGCCCGACCAGCCATTCTCCTGCCCTGCCAAAACATCCTCCACGCCGCGTTCTTTTTTTTTTTTACTCCGCGTGCTCCTTCCTTGCCCCGCTTTTTGCACTCTGCACTACCCCGCATGCACAGAACACGGCAGACCTGGGGGGAAAGCATGGACTAAATGCGGGCATCCCCAAGCGTCCGTCCCTCAGTTTTAATCTACCCTGCCTGGGCCCCCGGCCTGCCTGGGCCCTCGGCCTGCCGGGCCTGCCCGGGCCCCTGCCTGTTTCTGTACTCTGCAAGGGAGTCATTTCCTGCCTCTCCGCCTTCCCTCTCTCTCCCCTCTCCCCTCTCTACGTCTTTCCCTTCTGCCGATCTGTGTGATTACTTAATTGGGATTATCTAGTGTATCCTCACCCCCGAAGTCCCTGGCGATCATGTCATCTATCCTTCTCCTCTTTCGTAGTTTCCTCCTCTAGATCCTCCGTCACCATATCTTCCATATCGTCCGACTCCGTCATCTCCTCAGTCCTCTCCTCCATCCTCTCCTCCATCCTCTCCCCCGTCCTCTCCTCTTCGTCCTCTCCACTCTCCTTCGGCTCCGCCCGATGTGGGGACGGCGGCGACGGCGTCAGCGACGGCGACGGTGAGGGAGACGGCGATACCGGTGGCGACGGCGATGGGGACAGCGAGATGTCTGATAGGTTCGAACCGCGCCAAGGGTGCTTGTAGATACTCGTAAACGTAGCCTTGCCCATGGCGGGGATTTGCGTCCGGGCCTGTTTCTCAAGTCCCTGTTTCTGCTGCTGCTGCTGCTGCTGCTTCTGCTGCACCAATGACTTCATCCGCTCTGTATCCTCTTCATCCGGCGACGGCGACAGCGAAGCAGTGCTCCGGCTTGTAGATGGCGGCAGCTGGACATGGTGCGACTGTTGTAGTGGCTGCTGGCCCCTGATTGAAGTAAACGCCGGTGTAGGTACAGATGCAGGAACAGGCACGGATGTCGGCGTTTGCGTGGGGATAGACGTTGGAACTGACAGGGCGATCGGAGCGGGGATCGGTGAGGAGTCTCTCGCTTTCTTACGCTCCCTCCGCAACATCACCTCCATGATCCGGTCAAAGTCCACCAGCTCCACCAGCAGGTGCCGGCGCACCGGGCCTTTCACCCGGTACAGCTCGAGAGTCTTCATGACGAATTTCAAGATCGCAGGTTCCGACTTGAACAGGTTCGGGTATTTACCCTTCAGCTTGTTCAGGTTGCTGTACGCCTTGGCCTGGTTTACCAGAATCAGGTTCAGGTTCTCGTAGATCTCGTACATCACAAGGTACTCCTGCGAGTACTTGTTGCTCGACACGGCCGACGATCCAACAACTCCGGCAACTGTCGACGTCGACGGGCTGTTGTACTCTGTGTTCCTTTGGTTGCCATAGTACGGCACATAGTCCTCGTCCATGATCTCCTCGAATATCTCCGTCGACGACTTGAAGTTAACTTTGCTCACTTCAACCGGCTCGCCCACTTGCAAGAACTCGTCCAGCTTCTGTGGGAGGCACAGCGGTAACTCAAAGCCTAAAGAAGACTTCGTGGTGCACCAGCCAACGTCGTCGAGGATCTCGAGACCTTGGTCCGTCTGGGAGATGAGTCCCAGTGCAAAGAAACTCGTGCCCTTCAGTGACGCATTCAAAGACTTCTGGAGTATGACACAGATCTGGTCAACCAGCCCAGAGATCTCCAACAGCATGATGCCTCCCTCGGAAGAGCCAATACTTCCAACAGCCCACAATGCCGCCTTCAAGTCCAGCAAAGTGCTGTCGATATCCTCGGGGTTAGTCTCCTCGTAGTACCGCGCCTCGTCGCCGCTGTCTATCATCGTCACATAGGTCTTGATAGGTGTCGAGAAGGCAGAGAAGGTCTCCGTGGAGTCCAACAGTTGCACACCTTCCGGAGTCCTGGCGAGGGCTCCAAAGAAGTGGTATGGCATCTGGTCTGGGTCGGTGTTAGGATCGTTGTACAGCCGTTTCGAGATGAACGTCTCCATCTCTCTCACAAACGCCTTGTCCTTGGCCTCGATCCACGCCTCCATCTCCGTCTCGACAAAATTAAGGTTCTGCAGGTAGTTAAATCCAGACGAGGTCGTAAACAGCGCGTGCATCAGCTCAGAACCTTTAGCTCCCAGATTGTACAAGGATGGGTGGTACTCGATCAACCGATCGACGTGCAGTTTGCTGTCCTTGGCGTACTTTGTCAGCGATTCGACGGCAATGTCGGACACTTGCAAGTCTGGGTCACAGAGCTGGTTCACCAGAGCAGGCAGAGCAAACTCCGAACCGTCCATCAAAAGATCTCCCAACAGCTTCGTGGCATAGACTCGGCAGGTCGTACTGCCGGTACACGCCACTTTCGTGATTAGCAGCTGCATGTGGCCAGGGAGCTTGTACTGCATGTTGTCAAGGATCAGCTTTGTCAGATCATCTCTCTCGGTCTTTCTGTCGGTGATATGGTAAAACATGTCAAAGATCCACCACTGCTCTAGCATCCGGATTCCCTGTGGGTCCCCAGAGAGGATTCCCAAGAACTCAAAGTAAGAGTAGCTGAGTGTGGTTTCCAGCTTGGCCTTGGAGAAGAGAGCGTCCGATGCAGTGATTCCACTGTAAGGATCGACCTGGGCGAGGCACTCGGCGATCTGCGGTAGGATCTTGTTGTCGCTGAGATATTTGACACCTTCGTTCTGAGACAACAGATTCTTGAAGATCTCGCATCCGACCTCGACGAAGAGCTTGTTGTTCTTAGACCCACGCAGGGTCGAAAATCTATACTTGAACGGTCTGAAAAACGACATCAGCCGCTTGTAAAACTTTGTCGTCTTGGTCACCTCGTCAAACATGGTTTGATTGCGCAGTGGTCCTCTCATCAGCTGGATGATCATTTGCCAGTCCCACTTTGTGTATTCCTTCGTCGTGAGCACGCGCGTGCCCAATATAAGGTTTTTGATGTCGACGCCCTGTGTAGAGTCGATGAACTTTAGTTTCACACTGCTCTGGGTCATAAGTGTGATTATACCGCCACTTTCGGCAACGGACGTTGCACGAAGAACCTTAGAGGCCGAGGTGTTGAGCACCTCGTCTCTTTCGATGGCGTAGCCGTGGACCCTAAAGCTATGGGGAAGAATACCAGTCTTGTGATGCTTTCTCATGTCCTTCTCCAAGTGGCGGTTCAACTTGAATGATGGGGAGAACGGCACCTCGATCTGATGTGGGATAAGGAATGTGCGAATGTACGTCATCTCTGAAAGGAGAATGACGACCTTCTTGGCGAGCTTCTTGTCTGTCGTGGTGTCAAAGATGTGGGTCAGCTTGTCTGCGAGTCCACACTGGCAGCATGCATATAGTAGCAAAGATGTATAGTGGTTGACGACAGATGCCTCCTTGTCTGGGGCACTGCGCCGCTGGACCGATTTCGTCGTCTCCGTCCACGGGAGCGGTCTGATCCGGAAGATGTCAAAGAAGATGTGCAGCAATATCGTGCGAAGCTGCAACGACTCGAAAGTCAGACAGTTCACAAGCTGCCGCAACGGCTCAAAGTTACTCTGGGAGAACGCCAGAATTCCGGGCCACGTCTTGAGGAGGATGCAGATCACCCTCGTGATTCCCTGTAAACGCTCGGTCTTCACGTGTGCCACGTCCATAAATGGAGATATAAGCGACTGGATCGCATTCTCTTGCAGAACGAGGTCCCTCGTAGTTGGTGACTCCAAAAGCTTCACTAGAATCACCGTGCACGGGACGACCGCCTTCTTCACGTTATCCACAATGCACTGCACAATGGTACTGATCGTGTTGGCCCTAAATGAGACGTCTGGAGCCAGTAAAGTGAATTCGCAGAGCGTCTCGATCGCTGGAATGCGCAGAGGATCTTCTGTATTATCCGCCACGGCCACAACGGCCTTGATACTTCCCTCATCCAAGAGTTCGACGCCTCCGTCGATGTCGATGAACCGCCGCAGCAGTTTAAGACTCTCTTCGCGCTCGGTGCAGGCCTTCGCATCCTTAGAGAGCGACGAAATAGGGAAGAAGTGTAGATTGAGCTGTCTGAAGAGCAGCAGGGACTGGTATGTGTTGATCACGTAACGCAGGATCCTGTATCCGCAGGCAACAACGGCAGAGTTCGGGTTCAAGAGCAAGTTCTGTATCCTGTGCAGAATCGTATGAAAGACAAGGTCTTCGCGCAACGATGGGTTCTGCTCCAGCAATTGCACCAACTCGTTGGCACGCTTCACAAGATACGTAGCAGTGTGGTCCTTCTCTGCAAACGAGTGCAGGATGTCCGTCAGCTGCCAGGCGGTGTTTTGTCCGGCTCCTGTAGACTCAACACTTCCTTCGCTGAATTCTCCCGCTGGGCTCCCCGTCCACAGCTCCTCTTCGACAGGCAGGCTCGTCTCTGATCCTTGGAATGTTCTGTTGTACGGTAGGTTCCGTGAAGCCGCTGCAATGTTGGTATCGAGAGTCAACTTGGAGGGCATCGTCCTGCTCCTCGATCTGTTAAATGTGGGGGTCAATCGCCTCGAGGAATCGACCTTGCGGTCCATAACAGGGATATTCTGTCTGTTGTTGCTCATTGTACGCTGTTTTGATGTGCCGAGCGCGCTGTTGTCCGCCCGATTGGTCCGATCTCGGCCATCGGTAACGTCCGGCATATCTTTGTACACGCTCTATTTAGGGGGTGTATTCTCTTTTTTTTTTCTTTTTTTTTTAGTTTTAAGTATGCGAAGTCCGTATATTATGGTGATGAGTACATGTCAAAAGCAAGTGCTCTCTCTGTAAAGCTTAGCAAAGATTATGTATGTGTGTGTGTTTTTAGTGGAGCACGCGTGCGTACTGCAGCTCCATCTCGTTGATCATCTCCTGCAAGTTCTCAATGGCCTTGTAGGTCAGGTTAGGGAACTTTGCACGGTGCAGTCCAAACCATTCCAGCGGCGGAGTAGCGTCTCCCAGGTCTCTAAGCTGAGGCGTATCGATGTTGTCCTCTCTGATCGGCACGTATGTGTACTCCTCGTCCTCTTCGGCATCCTTCAACTTGTCCTCGAAGTTGGTCGAGTCCAAGAGGGACTCCTTGTAGTTTTCTTCAACGTTGTCATCCGAGGTGAAGAATTGCAGAGCCTGCAGTCTCGACTTGAGAGCAGATGCATGCGAGTACCACATCTGTCTGATGAAGTAGACGGATCCAATGTTCCATCTCACGTCGATCTTGTCGTCAAACGTCAGATCGTACGTGTAGTTGACAACCTTCGAGTCCGGTTTTCTCCATGTGTCCATCTCTATCTCCATGCCAGGAAGCCAGACAATCGTGCCTCCGCGCGCAGTGGAAGCCAGAGCAACATACGTGTCATCGTCCAAGGATGACTCTGTAGGCTGCTTCTTGAAACCCGACAGGGAAACATTTCCCTTCTTGAATTGCAACTGCAGAACATTCTGAACAGTTCTGTAACTCTGTTGCAAGAACTTGGCTCTGAAGAGACCTAAACTCACGACGAGAGCCTGCGAACCCGTCAAGCTACTTGGGAACACTTCAATGACGATCTCGTTGAAGTCGCACATCAGTTCGGTATGCAGTTCTTGAATGGCACTAAGGAACGTCTTCGACACCGACTCCGTGGTCGTATCCGCGACAGCGGGAGTATCGTTCAACACCTGTTTGTAAGAAGCCTTGATGTCCTGTTGAATACGAAGGCCGATGGTGTAGATGTCGACAAGGTTTGAGGCAGTGAGGGCAGTGATGAAGATCTTGAGGGACTCAACGGAGGCCACAACAAAGAGCTTATCTGATTTACCCTTGATCCTCTGATTGCAGAGACTAACGGCCAAGTTGCGCAGGTCCAGCACCAGGAACGCGTGATAGTCCAGGGAAGCCTTTGCCTTAACCGTGTGGCAACCGATGCTTAACACAACCTGTGGAATCTCGAGCAACTCGCCGTCCTTTCTCCAGTTGATCATCGAGGCAATACGCACGTTTTCAGTCCGCACGTTGCCACTCATACGACCAACAGACTCCAAGTCGAAGGAACCAAATTGAAGCCTGAAATTCTGATCCCAGTTCACCGCCTTCTGTGCCGTTGCCCAGGTATTCTCCATGTTGGCCGTCAGTGTGCCAAGAGAGGAACCCAAGCGCAGCTGGACTTGGATCTTCTTCAACTGAAGAACAAACTCCCACGGGAAGGCAGAAGTCGTCGAGACCTCTCTCAGAAGCATCGAGAACGTCTTCTTCGAAGTGGTGGCTTCTTTAGTGTCTGACCTGAACTGTATGTCGCGCGGCACCCACAGGTCTCTAAAGATGTCCAAATCTTGACGCTGCTGAATATTGATCATTGCCTTAACATCGTCGATTCTAGCAAGGGTAAAGAACTGTTTGATTCCGTCCTGCTCAGCCAAGGTTGCGTTCAACGTCAGATCTCTGAATGAGAACAACGCGCTTGCTTCCTTAGAGTAGGTGTGTCGAAGCTCTGCACCCATATTCTGCAAGTAGAGAAGGGCAGAGAAAGAGCTCGAGTCAGAGTTCAAAACAAGGTGGATATCGTCTGTCGAGACAATCGCTGCAACGTTAGCCCTAGGCTCACAGCTGAGTTCTAAGCGTTGCGGGTGAATCTTCAGGGTAAAATTGAAGCTCATACGGTTCAAAACCTTCTGCCATTGGTCAAACGAGCCAGTCGTTGGCGAGGTCGTTGTGGCGGTTGGTGTTGTTTCCGAACGCTCAACGGGTTTGATTCCTTCGTTCTTGTTGGCACGCATCGAGTTTTTGATGACCTTGACAAGTTCGGAGATGACAGGAACGCACATGTACGTCAGATGATTATCGGTCTCCGATATAGAAGAGTAAATGGAGACGATGTGTTGGATCCCTCTCGTCCATTTCAACACAACATTCATTTGAGGACACTGCATTTCCAAGGACGGTATTTGACCGTTGATTTCAATGTTCGGGTTGCTGATTTTAATCTTGGCACCCACAAAGTTGAACACGTACGTCACACTATCAATTTTGAAGAGAGTCAAATCATCTGGACTCGAGAAGTTGCGTGCCGGTGTCTGCGAACGAAGCTGTGAGATCTTGTCTTGCAAAGAAGAAACGGAAGATGCCAGGGGCTTGCTGACAAACAGAATGTCTGTTTCAAGTTTGACGTCAATCTGATCACCATCAAGCATGACCCTGAGTTCATTGGTACCACTCTCGTACACAAGACCAAGATGAGGAATGAACACTCTGTTCAGGGCAGTATTCTCACTAGATGTTGGATAGAAGTCAGTTGGACCACTTCCATGTGCCAAGGCAAGGTAAGTTCCATCAACAGACATCCTACCTGCACCTTTAGCACAGATGATTTCAGAGTTCTCAAAGCCGAAGATAAGTCCAGGAGTATTGTACTGCATCGCATAGTACTTAGACTCCGGCCCAAAGAGCCAGCCGAAGCAGAAGTTTTCAGCAGTAATACTGATAGAGAAGAAACTAAGAATGGCTTCGATCGTATCCGAGGTGGCTGCACTGTTTTTGTCCGTCTTCACCTTAGCAGTCGAAGATTTAGCCAGGTCCTTAACCTTGGAAACGGCTGCTTTCATCTGGATACAGATTTCGAGCAGTTGGTTTGCATAGTAAGGGTTGAGAACCATGCGCGAGAATGTACTGTAAATGTTCATTCGTTGCAGCTTCTGGTTCTCTGAGGACGGGTTGACCACTTCAACAACGAGGTCCATATCAAACAGAGTAAACCTAGTCGAGTTGCTAGAAGCAAACATGACTTTAGTCGATGGCAAATTCAGGATTCCACTTGGTTTGGTCAGCTTCGAAACAGGGTCATAAGTATCGATTTGCATCGTACTGTCACTCACTTCGGTAATGATCTGGTTCTCATTCATTTTGCTGATGATGAACAGCGAGTCGATCTTTCCTTCGATGTGGACCCGGAGAATGGCAGCCAAAGATGTCAGGAGTGTCTGCTTAGAGCTGTCCTTAGTCGTGTGTGATGGCCTCAGTCTTCCTACAGCTTTCAGAAGCTGTTTGGTCTTCGAATCGAGCATGATCAGGTTAGCACAAAGAAGTTTCCCATCGTGGTATGCCCTTATGATCGATTTGGCAACATCATTCTGCGACAACTGGATCCTAAAGGTTCCTGCAGATAAAGCGACCCTTGTATCAATGTAATTCTCAACTGGGCGGGCAGCAACAGTCATCTGAGAACTATCTAAGGTCGTATATGCATACTCGTATCCATCGTTCGTGGTAATGTGAGTCAACACCTTACTCAGTTTAAAGTTACCAATCACACCGTGATGATTACCCGTAATGTTCATCATGATATCCGTGAGATCAATCGAGTACACTATCGGTGACAAGATTTCAAACTGCAAGAAGAGTGTGCTGAAGTGGACCGTCATGACAACGTTCGACAACAGTTTGTCGAAAAGTTCATCCTTTGAAAGCTCCGATTGTTTAGGCGTTTGAGTGTGCTTGCGGCTTCTCTGGTAAATGGCAGCGACAAGGGGCTCTATGATCGGATATTCGTACTTTGTGAACAAATTGATCGCCCTAGCGAGGCCCTCAGAACCCGGCTTGCAAAGGAAAGACATTTCGCCTTCAGTGATGGTAACCATCTTCGGACCTTTGGCCAAGCTACCAGCATTCGCGAGAGTCATATTGTGTGATTCGCACTTAAACTCCGCCAACCGGATCTTGTCAACCGTAAGTCTCGTCTCCAAGACATCAAAGGTCGTTATCAACGTGGCAGAGATTTCGTCCTTGCTAGAGCGGATGGCAGATAATATCACAGAGGCGTTCTGTCCAAAGGTCTCAAGCTTAGTTTTCTCGATACCGAACACATGACCGAAGCGTGAGATGTCGATTAAAACGGTAGCAAACAGTGGCTTGACAGGTGCTTGCGAAGCAGCATCCTTTCCTCTGTCCTCCTCCTCCTTCTCCTTTGGTTTCGTCTTCTTTGGCTTCGTCTGGTCCATCAGTGTCGTCATCATTGACATCAGATATGGCACTGCCTCACCAATGTTGTCAAGGCATGTACGGAACGAACCAACAGAGATCGAAATGTCCAAATTATCTTCAATGTCCTCGCCTGCAATAGTAGAAGCCGAAGTCCTGGTTTCGTCGGACAGAGTGTCCTCGTTGAACGTGAAGCTAATGTCGGAGAGCACAAACACATCCGTGAGAGGGAAAAGGCTGATAGCCAGGTGAACAATTCCCACCTCAGCAGATACATAATCTGGGCGGCTCCTTGTCCTCTTGATTCCGCCTCCGTAAACATTCTGGAGGATATAACTGTCCTGAACGTTGGAGGACTCCCATTGACGCCAGTTCATGAAAATCTTGTAAACTTCATCTGGGCCATCCGGTGGGATTCTCCACTGTTTGTCTTTGAAAAGGGCATTCTCATCGCTAGCCCAATCTTCCGGAAGACTCTTCAGGACGTACCATAAACGCGAAATGATACGCCAACTGTTCTGAAGTCTAATATGGTTCTCAGAGAACCTGGTCACATGCGATGGTTTCGTGATGCATGGTGGATCGTGGATGTTGTACTGCACTCCAGCTGTCGATGCGCTATATAGGAGCTCCCTTTGCGCATTGTGATAGTTCTCCTTCAAGTCTGAAATGCTATGACCAAGTTGAGAGAAGCCATACACGTATGGCTGCAGATAATCGTGCATCCACGTAGAATGCTCAGGGATCACACTAATGGCAAGATTGTTAACAGTGGACTTGATTGCGTGGCGCAGCTCCTTATCGTAGTCACCAGCGAAGCCGTGGACAGCTGCATATGCAACGTTCTCCTTCTTTCTCTGTACTTTCACACTAGCCTGGCCTATTGCGATACGGGCATCGGCGTCGTCGGATGAGGATTTCTCAGCCGTAACGGAAAGTGAAGCAATGTCCAATTCGAGTCGGTCAGGGCTGGAATGTTCTTTCATCGACTTGACAAGGATGGAAGGGCATTCAACTTTAACACGAACCTCGGTAAGTAAATTTCTCTTCTGGATGAGGCGAATGGTATCGATCTGCAAGCCGTTCATCACACGGTAGATACTGTAATTCGTTGAGTCCGTAATCAGGGATGACAGGGCCAGTAGTACTTCAGGGTTCGTATGAGCATCGACGGCACCAATACTGCAAATAATACTGTCATACTCACAGTCAGGATCGTGCTCATAGGGCGTTCTTTCTAACTCAACTTTAGAAGGAGGCTCCTTCACCTCGTCATAGTTGGCAGAATACAGCTTGGTCTTCAACGCAGGACTGTAGGTCTGGATTATATTGTCCATTGTATCAGGACGATATGGTGGTGGTGCTTCAGGAAGCGAAAACGAAGGGACTATGCACATGTATTCGTCCATGAACTTCCTGTTGCGATAATCTTCTGGGATAAGGAATGGCGCACGATGGAATGGGCCATCGCTGATCTGCATGTGATCGTACTGGGCCAGCCTTCTGCTATCTCCATCCCGCTTTTGAACGAAATTGGTGAAGTAAAGCGACGTCTTGAGATTCAGAATCTCTGTACCGTCATTCTTGAAAGCTCGACCAGAGACGTGTTGAACCTTGAGATCGATCCTCTTACTGTACTGGGCGGTGACTTGGTCAGAAAACTTGAAAGAAAGAGGCTCCAAGTTAAACTCAAACAAGTACTCGGTACAGTTCAGACGAATATTGATCTTCGGGGTGTTGAAGGTCATGTTTAAGGCATCGAAGACCACCGGAGGTGGGATCTGTAAGGAGTTCTCGTCGTCCTTGTATCCAAACACAAGAGACTTCACTGATTGGTCCAGACCATTGACGAAAGCCGGGTTGGAGTCGATCATAATATCTCCACACACAAAGTTCCAACGGCAAAAGTACGTCAGTTCTTCTGGGCGCGGGCCAAACATTCGATGGCCATGGATAGATAAACCGTCAAGGGTGAAATCTGAACCCAGAGCCTTTTGATCCCTGATGGCAGTGAAAATGTCCATGAAGCCGGCCATGTCGACATACTTTCCCGTCGCAGGAGAGAAGTCGGCTTGCAGATCCATGTAGAAAGTGTTCAGTCTAAAATCAACATCGAGCGACTCAAACTGGATTCCAATGAAAGCGCCGCAGTCGTAAGCATGGACGGGGAGAACAATGCAACCGTTATCCACGGTGAATGTAAAGAAGACGTCAGACTCGTTCTTCACGTGGTGTGCCTCTTGAGGTGTGAGTGTGACCGACTCGTTAGATTCGGGAGTAGCCTGTGCCTCTTCGGTGAACTCAGAGAGCGTTCTAAAATGTATGTGGTCACCGAAGTAGTTTTCCTTGAGATTGAGGAAGTACTTGATAAAGAATCCGTAGCACTCGAGTGTTGTGTCTCGGCAAGAATTGTTGACGATGATGGTGTCAACCGAATCGATCTCGATGGCAGTGTACAGAGTGTACGAACCCCACATGTGGTAGTCGTACGACCTGCCGATATCTGGAGAGTCCATGAAGTTCGAAATGGTACTCCATGGCGGGGTCTCCAGGCAGAGTGTAAACTGTTCTGTAAAGAGGTCGTAGGTGAACGTGGTGGACCGGCGGTAAACAGTCTCGAGTGGGATGTCCAGCTTAACATCAAGCTTTTCGCCTTTGAAGGCGATATAGGTGTTGTTCATGTGATCTATTGGGTTGTCGATGACGTTCATCTCATTGACGTTCATGTAGATGGCGAAGTTAAGGATCTCCCAATCCAAATTGTAAAGGAAAGGTCGGAATTCCTCGTAGCTGATGGGCTCACCAGAGGCAAAATCTGTGAACAGATCGCCCAGTAAGGTAATGTGTTCCCTGAGCATATACAACTTGGACCTCTGCGAAGACATGCTAAACTTCCAGATTGCCTCGCCGTTCCAAGCGAGAGGCCAGCCAATGTAAGCGTCAATGGAATGCTCGACTGCCTTGTACACGACATCGTGGTTAACACTCGTGGACATTTCTGGGCGCTTGAGGTCTATGCGAAGACGGTTGTCCCATCCTTTCGCGGCCTGTGGAATGTACGAAGCGGACATGACGATGCTAGACTCCTTGGAGACCTTGACCTCGATCCATCCAAAGGGACGAACGGAGCCGCCAGTGTCCTTTGTGTACTGTTCGTCCTTGCTTGGCTCTCTCTGTGGGACTTGAATGACAGTCTCGTCATCGAACTCGATCTTGGTGGAGAAGCAAGTGTACTGTCTGCGCTGTCCAGGGAGCAGCGCAGGGAACGGTTCGCTATCGCGCGAGAGAGGAGGGAAGATCATCTTCTGTAATGGTCCCCTCTGCCTGTCGGCCCATGGACCGTAGTGGATTGTGCATCCAGAGGCATGGATGTCGATACCCATCTGTGGAGGGGATCCGCCGTTTCCAATGTCGGGTTCCTCGAAGCCGGTGACGGCTGAAACTTCAGGGGGTAAGTCGTGCTTGGCGGTACGCGGTGGGACGTATCCGGCTTTGTCGTAGTAGTAAAGAAGGTGTGCCGAGCTCGTTTCTATAATGTGCGTGTAACGAGCGTACTCGTCGGAGGAGGCCCGGTCGGAACCGTTTGCGAGTTCGTGGTCGGCCAGGTCGTTTGGCTCTCCGGAAAGATACCGGTCCAAGCCGTGCCACTGTGCAGCACTGTGTTCGGCGTCACCCGAAGAAGGTATCGACGTCTTTGAGCCACTGCCAAGATCAAACGGACCAGCTGATCGGACAGTCCATAACTTGCCGGCGCCATGCTTCCAGACGTCTTTCAAGACCTTTGCCTGGGAAACCCGGCGCTGGCCATGGCGGCGAAGCCTCTGCCTGACCCGTTTGTCCGTGTGTCTCTTGTCGTGCGCGTCAACACTCGCATTGTCGTCGTCCAGGTGTTCCAGGTCGTTGTTGTTGTTGTTTTTGTCGTCGTTATCGTTGTCGTTGTCTCCACCTTTGTAGGTGACATTGGGCTTCAGGTACGCCTGGAGTTCGCCCATCTCGACGTCGTAGATGACCCTGCAGGCATCGAGTGGGTTCGGAGTGGGACCCACGTCCACACTGCCGGTGAGGGTAGAGAAGTAGAGCACTAGCAGCGATGGCGTGCTCTCGTTGCCGACAATTACAGAGCCCTTGTGCACGTGCATGTCCATTGGGAAGAATGCAAGCAAGGGAGAGTGCAGGATATGGTCTCTGTCGATGACGGCCTTCTCGTTGACGATGCGGTCGTTCTCGTCGGCTTTGAACGTTGAGTCTGAGAGTCCTTCTCCCTCCTTTGAGCTGCTCCAGTCTGGTACCTTCGGACTGGCCGCCTTCGGACCATCCACCTTTGGGTCGAGTCCGAGCTGTGTGAGGATGTTGTCGTAGGAGGCGGAGCGGTTGTAGATGAAGACCTCCAAGCCGGTGATCTCGAGCAAGAACCGGGTCCTCTGTTTCTGGCCGTCCGATTGAATGTTTTGAGGTTGTTGTGCCTGCTCCTGCGCCTTGCGCACCTGTGTTTCGAGGAGCTGCGACTGTCGGACGCTCCAGAACCAGTATCTCCAGGTGAAGTTGAGCTGGTGCACGAGAACGAGAGCATCTCCCGTGATGACGGTGAGATTCTTGATGAATACACGGCCGCCGAGGAAGGAGATCTTGATGGCCTCGATCTTGACACGCACCTTGTAGTGGCTCCATAGGAGCTGCTTTAGGAGCAACGACAAGAGGCATCCCATGATCCTAGGGAAGTAGTAGATCATGATGATGGCTGCCATGAAGACCACGAACCAGTACACCAGGAAGACGAAGTTGAGGTTAGCCGTCGAGTCGACGGACCTCGAGACGAACTGGTCCATGGTGTAATAGTGGGGGGATGTAGATCTATTGGGTTGGCGATGGCTATACTAAATAGGGCAAGCTAGAGGCCTAAAAGCTGAGCGCGTTTTTTTGGTGCAGGGGTGGGATAGCGGGGGGGAAGAGAGAGAGAGCTTTCCGTAGGGCGGCGCGCGGTGTCTTTTGGCGGGAGGTGTTTTTTTTTTGGAGGGAGGCTGCTGGCGAGGGCAAATAGAAGTGTCCAAAATAAGGGATACTTTTAAGGAGGAAGTGTACTTGTTAAACGATGTCTAAAGAGGCCCCCCTGAAAGCCGAGAAGGACTTCTCGGAGACGCTGGATGAGCAGTTCCCGCAGATTGAAGCACTTGCCAAGGACGACTACAAGGTGGCCGTGGACAAGCTGCTTCTGCTTGAGAAGCAGACGAGGCAGGCGAGCGACCTGGCCTCCTCTAAGCGGATCATGGTGAAGCTGGTGGATCTGCTGGCGGCCAAGAAGGACTGGGAGCGTCTGGACGAGGAGATGGTGCTGCTGTCGAAGAAGCACGGCCAATTGAAGGACTCGATCAAGGTGATGATCCAGCAGACGATCGAGCACCTCGAGGAGATTGAAGAGGTCGACACTAAGATCGAGGTGATAGAGACGGTGCGCACGGTGACGGAGAACAAGATCTACGTCGAGCTGGAGCGCGCCCGCGTGACCAAGACGCTCAGCGATATCCTGCTGTCGGAGAAGCACGATCTGGACAAGGCCTGCGAGGTGCTCTGCGAGTTGCAAGTCGAGACGTACAGCGAGATGCCGCTCGAGGAGAAGATCGAGTTCATCGAGAACCAGATGGACCTCTGCAACCAGAAGGGTGACTACCAGCACTCGGAGATCCTCTCGAGAAAGATTCTCGTGAGAACGCTCGAGAAGTTCGCCGAGCTCAAGGAGAGATACTACCAGCTGATGATCGAGGTGGCCGAGCACGGCGACGACTACATCAACGTCGTCAAGGACAACCTCGCCATCTACAACATCCCAAAGGTCCAAGGCGACAAGGAAGAGTCCCTCAAGTACCTTGAGCAGGCCGTTTACTACGTCGTGCTGGCCCCTTACACGCCGATGCAGAACGACCTGATCTCCAAGATCAAGCAGGACAAGAACCTCAACAAGCTCCCGCTCGGCAAGGAGCTCATCAAGGCCTACACAACGAACGAGCTCGTCAACTGGGACGAGTTCGAGGGAAGCTTCGGCAAGGAGCTCACCAAGAGCCCCGTCTACGACCAGTCCAAGGCCTCCGGTAAGAAGCACCTGGCCGACCTCAAGAAGCGCGCCATCGAGTTCAACCTCCGCGTCATCTCCAACTACTACTCAAGCATTCAGCTCGCCCGGCTCTGTGAGCTGCTGCAGCTGGACCAGCCTTCCGTCGAGGAGAACATCATCGAGCTCGTCAACGGCGGCACCATCTACGCTAGAATCAACCGCCCGGCCAAAGTCGTCAGCTTCATCAAGCCAAAGAGCGAGAACGAGCTGCTCAACCAGTGGTCGGGCAACATCGACCACCTCCTCGAGGACATCAAGACGATAGAGCACCTGATCAGCAAGGAGGAGATGATGCACGGGGCATAAGGGCTAGCTAGCTAAGGCTAGTTGTATCGCTAATAAATCTTTGTAAAACCTCAAAAACTACCTAACCTAATTCATACTCGCCCGGCGCTCCTTGCGCTTGCGTGCACTCTCGACGAGGTTGTTCCAGCGCTCCTTGGACATCACTATCTGGTCCTCGAGCTGGATCTTGTCCCGTTCGAGCGAGGCCACCTTCTTCTGTAGCTCACGTATGGTGCTCTGCGAGTCGTCGTCAACGGCTCCGGTGGAAACGGTAGCGCCGAGTCCTTGACCCACGTCATGGACCGTCGAGACTATCTTCTTTACGAGCTCTCTATTTGCCATCAGCTCCGTGTAGTAGACGGCGTTGAGCTCGGCGAGCAGCTTGTTCTTGATGCGGAGGTCCTCGGCCCCCGGAGCGGACTTGGAGGACATCTCTTTGAAGCTGAGCAACTGCAGGCGGTGCTCCAAGGCGGCAATCTTCTCGTTGTCGATGAAACGAACTTTGTCTACATCTTTCTTGAGTGCATCGATTCCCAGGTCCTTGATGAGGGCAGCATTGATTGTGAGGAGTACGTCACTTAGCTGTCCTGACGAGCCCGAAGCGTTAGCCACTGCCCCTTCCACCGTCGGTACCACCTTCTTGCCTGGAGCCGGGACGGTACCATCCTTGTACTGCTCGAGCTCTTTGATCCTGGTTGCGATTTCGTTCCTCAGCACCCGCAGCGCACTCCCGGCGCCGTACTCGTCGCTGCTCTGTTGCTGTTCAATGGTCTGCACAGCCTTATCGATGATCTCAATGGCCTGCCTGTGGCGGCTAGCGGCGGTGCTGAAGCTGCACTTCAACGTAGCCCTGTCAGCCTGCTGCTCGAGCTCGTATACCTGAACGTTAGTACTATTCTAAATCCGACAATTTTCCCCAATAATACGTACCTCAGATAACCTTTCCATCCCTGAAACTGACATGTCGTGTGTACCTAAAGTAGATTAGATAGGGTGGGGGTGAGCCCCTGGCGGGCAGTTTTTCCCCACACAGAGAGAGAGCCGCGGAATTTTGGGTCGGTCTTTTTTTTTTTAATATGGAGCCGGAATTCCTGCTGCTTAAAGCAACACCCTTTATAGCTAGATAGGACCCCAATGACGCAGGCCGTCGAGGTGCCCTACGAGCAGGATATAACGCCGGAGAGGTTCTGGGAGCTGGCTCACGAACTTCTCTACACGAAGCTTTACTACGACGTCTCCAAGCAGGAGTACTATACTAAGCCGATATGCAGGGAGGCTGGTCACGGGACCAGTTCATCTGGTGGTGGAGAAGCCAATTCGGAAGACAGCGATGTAGATGCCGAGGCGGCCGAGGAGCTCGCGAGGGCGGAGTTCCCAGACGTGCAAGAACTGGAGAACTCGCTGCCGTGTACGGAGCAGGAGATGAACACGCTGCTGGTCAGCTACCTGACGCTCGTCTCCAACTACTGCGACCAGCTCTCTGAAGAGCCGAACGTCTTCTTCAACAGCGTCTCCCACTACATCCTTGACTGCGGCAGCTTCAAAGAGAATGAGACGTTCTGCATCCGCAAGATGATCTCGTTGCTGTACTACGGAGTGAACTCGAACGAGCAAAACATGCGGCTCGACCCGAGCACTCTCAGCCCTCAGCTTAGAAGCGATGTGGACGAGTCGATCGGCACCAACGAAAAGTTCATCAAGACGATCGGGTGGATCCTTTACTGCCTCTACTGCGAAGAGGGGAAACCCTTCTTGACCCTTCTGGACGAGTACAAGGGTACCGATGCTATTATAGAGGTTCTCAACAACTACGCCCAGGTGTCCCGGAACGTGACAGATGGAGACCCCTTCATCCAGAGCTACTCGAACTACATGGCGCTCTTTTACGACCTGTGCCAGAAGCAGCAGCTCACTTTGAAACAGTTGGACGGCGTTAGCAACGAGCTGATGCAGCAGCTGCTGAAGAACCTGAGGGCGGTCTCGGAGGAGGACGACCCGCTCAATTACCTCCGGTTCAAACTCCTTCTTGCCTTGAACGAGCAGTTCCTTGTCCAGCAGTACTCCAACCCGACGCCGCCTACGCCAGTGACCAACCGAGCCTTCAAGGTGATCACGAAGGACAAGCAGCTTACGCAGAATTTCTTGGAGACTCTCATTCTCAACTTCAACAGGGAGTGCGACCCGACCGTGCTCATCCTGATGCTCAAGATGTTCTACGTCATCTTCACCACGTCGAGCACGTGCCATTCGATCTACCTGAATGACCTCAAGGTCATCGTCGACATCATCATCCGGGAGCTGTGCAACCTGTCGCTCGTCAGGGACGTGTCGCTAGTCAACACGAACCTGAGGGTGCTCTACCCACTCCTTCATTTCTCCAACTTGAAGGGACACAGTTACAAGACAGACAGCATGCGCGACGTCCTCAAGTACCTCTCGATTGCAGAGCAGGCCTCGGATACAACGAAGCGCCTGGCGAATAGATGTCTCGACCTGCAGGTGTTCCAAGAGCCGTCGTCGCCAAGCCCGGCAGCGTCCGACTCCGAGATGCCGTTCCCGGGTAACCCTCTGTCGTCGCTTAATACCGACGCCAACGTGAGCTCGATGTCGCTGCCGGCAAACATGCCCGGTTGCTCCACCGGTGGATCGAGCCCGTCCTCCCCAGTCAGCCGGTTCCGTTCGGGCTCGGTGCTGCCTCCTCCGCCTCCTCCGCCTCCTAGAGGAGGACACCGCCGGGCATCGATGGTTTCAAACTTGTCGAGCTCGTCAGCGCCGTCGGCGCCGTCGTCACGCCAGCAGTCTATCAGTTCCGAGATCAGCGTCGTCAGTGACTGCGATGAGCAGCCGTATCGGCCGCTCGGCAGAGGCTACTCGGTCTCCTCGGCATCCTCCTCGGAAACGGTAACGAGCCGGCGCAGCAGGGGCCCAGCACCCCCGCCTCCTCCTCGGCGCCGGGCGGGTGCATCGAATTCGTCGGACATCTCGCTGAGCAGGGCGAAGGTTACGCCGACGCAAACATAATTTAATGTGTACTACTAGATCATTTGCATTACCACCTCATCCAGAGTGAGTCGCGCTGCGCTCGCTCGCTGCCTTTCTGATAGCGAAAAATCTGGGGAAGCCGAGGAAAATAATGTGGGGTACGGCAGCTCAGGCGGCGCGCAGCACCCTTCATAATATAAAATCTCACTTTTCGTCTCACACCACTCCGAGAAAAAAAAAAGTAAGCCCGGAGATAGGCAGAGATTAGGTATAGAGGGGACATGCTTGTTCGGCTTTTGAGATGCACTGGCCCGCAAATTGGTCGGGTTCTGTATAGAAGTAGGCCGCTGGTACTGTGCGCCGGCACGCGGCAGGTCCATACTTCGTCCACGAAGTGGCTGTCTGCCCAAAAGGGTGCCCAATCGGCCCACAGTGAGGAGCAGGACAAGATTGACGAGGGCTACCTTCTGCGGGTCTCTGTGGAGTCATTGATCGACAACCTAGCCAAGCAGCCGACGCCGGCCGTCACGCTGGATGACCTACTAAAGTTCCACAGCGACCTGCAGGATAAAGACGACAAGGAGGCCGTGCTGCTCGACAATGCGAACGACACTCTGCGGGACCTCTTTGTGCTCGTTGGCCGGAGCACCAAGCGGTTCATGGACATTCCGTTCATTGCGCTAATGAACCCGCACATGGCCACCGCGTACAAGTGTTACACGGACACGCTGAAGGTGCTCCTCGAGTTTGTGGATTCGTGCAAAGGCGGAGACTCTACCATCAGCCCCTACGCGGACTTTGGTTACCTCACCAAGTTCAAGTTGACGACGATCGAGCAGAACAAGAAGTGGATCAGTGTGCTGCAGCAGATCCTGGATATTCACACAGACAACCTCGAGGACCTGAGAGACGGCTTTGCCGAGATCCAGCCGGGCGAGAGCGTCGACGAGAAGACGTTCCTGGACCACCACATGAAGGAGCGCATCCTTCTCCGGCTGCTCGTCAACCACCACATTCTTCTGACGCAGCAGCTGTCCGAACAGAGCTCTAGCATGCGCTCGCTCGAGCACATCGGCGTCATTCGCATGAACCTGAACGTGCTGGAGGTGCTAAGCCGGTCGTTCGACTTCGTCAACGACATGTCGTCGATGAAGTACGCCGACAAGATTGCGCTCACCACGACCGCCGTCGTCATCAAGACCGACGGCACCGCCGAGATCCAGGAGATCGAGGACCTCGATGAGTACACCAAGTACAAGCCGGTCGTCTTCCCGTACATTCCGGACCACATTGAGTACGTGCTGAACGAGATCCTCAAGAACTCGACCCGTGCCAGCATGGAGAACCACGTCAAGCGCCCTGTCGAGGCCCTTGTGATGCTCAGGGAGCCAAAGTCCCCGGAGGACTGCTACCGTCTCGACATCCGCGTCACCGACCACGCAGGCGGCATCAAGCCGGACGTGGTGTCGCACCTGTTCGACTACTCGTTCACTACATTCGACGAGCCCGAGGACGACCTCAAGACGCTCGATACCACCGGCGCCAACCTGATCGCCGGTATGGGCTACGGTCTGCCGATGTCTCTCACGTACAACCGCATGTTCGACGGCGACATCCAACTCAAGACGATTTACGGAGAAGGTACGACGGTGTACCTCAAATGGCGCGGCATAGATGCCAACGACGAGACTATGTCTTAGAGAGAGAGAGATAGAAACCCATGGGCGAGGATAAATAGATGAGTTTTCTTTATAACTATATACAGTACACCATTGTTAAACCAAGTGAGCTAGAACCAGCCATCCCCGCGACTACAGTTCAGAGCCACGCTTAGGGAACCGCGAGACGTCCTTACCGACGGAAGACATCAGTCCAAAGGCTCTGCAGCGCTTGACAGCCTTGGCCATCGACTTCTGCTTCTTCTGCTTGAGCCCCGTCACACGGTGGTGCAGGATCTGGCCAGAGGTGCTCAGGTAGCTCGAGAGCACGCGAGGCATCGTGTAGAAGTCGAGCGGGTTCACCTCCGGCGAGTTGAACGTCGAGTTCTTCAGCTTCTCACGCCTAAGCTTGTACTGCACCCACTTCTCGTACTTCATTCTAGCGTACGAGAAGTCGAACGGGTCGTAGGTGGCCTGTCTGGACATGTTGTGGAGGAAAACCGGAGAAACCGCACGCTTCTCCTTCTTAGACTCCTCTTCCGCGATCATTTTGTTGTTCTTGACAGCGTTGGCAAATGCAGACGAAATCGAGTAGTCGCTCTGGCTTGCAACGGCCGTCGTGGCGAACCGGCGCACACCGAGAGCACGAGAAAGCATCCTTGGAAAGACTTGAATTTAGTGTGAGGAAAAGATTTTTTCAGTGCACCGTCGTTCACTTTTTTTTTTTTCAAGGTTTTTTCTTTTTCAGCGGTTTTTCTCACTCTCAGGACAGAGGCAAGGCTGTGCAAAAACTAATCTGCATTGAGCTATCAGATGACCTGTCAGGCTTGTGGTAAAGACGAGGATGACGAGTCCGGGGCCCTCGAAATCGACTGGATCTATTGCTCTGAGTGTGACAATTGGTTCCATTCGAACTGCGTGGGGCTCCGCCGGTCCGAAATGAATCGGATCAGCGAGTACCACTGCGATAAGTGTATCAAGAAGGCGGGGCCCTCGGTGCTCAAGAGAACCTCCTCTAGGCACCACAAGAAGATCGACTACGTTGCACTCAACGACGGTGAAGACGTCAGAGAGGTCAACCGCCACCCACACATTGAGGACTTTGCCAGCTTCAAAAACGACGAGCCCCTCGAGAACCTGGTCTACCTCGTGGACCCTGCACGGGACGGGAACTCGGCCGGGATCGTCGACGACGAACAGCTGATGAAGATCATTTCCGATACCAAACTCAAGAGGCCTATCCTGATCAGAGGATGCAATCCGAGCGTCGCTGAGTCGTACAACGATAAGATCAAGCTTTCCTTCAAGTTCCCTCGGCTCAGCATCGGCGAGGTGGCCGAGTACGTTGGGGAAGACGCTGAGGTGCCGGTGATGGACGTCCAGACACAGAACAATTCGTCGTCCCGCTGGACAATGGCACGCTGGAGGGATTACTTTGAGCAAGACCGTGAGGACAGGGACAGGATCAGAAACGTAATCTCGCTTGAATTCTCAGAGACAGACCTCGGGCCGCAGGTGGAACTCCCGCAAGTCGTTCGCGACGTTGATATCGTCACCCGGCTCTATAGCTCTTCCGTGGGGGAGAGACTGGCCGAGAGTGGCGTTGAGCGCCCAAAAGTCACCAAGTATGTACTGATGTCCGTTGCTGACTCCTTCACCGACTTCCACATCGACTTTGCCGGCACCTCTGTCTACTACACGATCATGTCTGGCCGCAAACAATTCCTCATGTATCCACCGACTGACAGGAACTTGACCACTTACAAGAAGTGGTGCGGTTCTGACGACCAGAACTCGCTTTGGCTCGGTGATCTCATTCCCAGGCTATCTCTCAAGGAGAAGTCGAAGCTTGAGCACCAAGGTATCGATCCTTCCTATATTAACAACGGCATTAAGATCGACATCAACGCCGGTGACTTGCTCCTCCTGCCCTCAGGTTGGATCCATTCGGTCTACACCCCGTCAGACTCTCTGATCATTGGCGGCAACTTCTTGAATCTCCTAAGTCTCGAAAACCATCTCAAGACTTACGAGATCGAGATCGACACCAAGGTCCCCGAGAAGTTCAAGTTCCCCAACTTTGTCCGCATAGTTTGGCTCGTCGGTTACTACTTGCTGATAGAGAAACCCCAGTTAAGTGCCCAAGAACTGGAATGTCTGGCTAGTCTCGAACGATTCTACCGAACCCAGTGGGATATGACCCATGAAAAGAATAAGGTTCACAATAAAAAGATGAACACCGTGCTGCAGCACGTTCGCAAGTCGATCCCTTCAAGTATTATTGGAGACGTCGACCGTTTCATCCGCAACTTCTCGAAATGGTACCATTCTACGTTGGAGTCGGTCGATATAGAGCTCAAAGATGATGCTGAGAGTTGTCATCCGAGTAAACGGATCCATGTATAATTAATGATATGAATGACCGAAGTGCAGATTCTTCTGAAAAGAGAAAAGCGATTGGACGGTTTCTTCTGTTCAAAATGCCATGTTTTTTCCTCCCTGGTTATAGTCTACATTAACACATTCCATTTCGGTTACGGCCATATCTAGGGGAAAGCACCGTTTCCCGTCCGATCAACTGTAGTTAAGCCCCTAAGAGCTCGACTGAGTAGTGTAGTGGGAGACCATACGCGAAATTCGAGTGCTGTAATCTTACTTTTTTTTTGCTCCTTAAATATATAGTGTTCGACTATATTTATATGTACTTGCAGACTACTCTTACAGCGGCTCATACTTAAATCAGTCTTAAACAAACATATCTATGTAGATCATGCCACAATCCGCAGGCCTGATGACGGCGCTCCAACCGTTGTGATCTCTGTAATGTTGCACAGCTTGTCCTTGTACGACGTCTGGTATTTGGCCTTGGTCAGTGGGTCCTCGGCAAAGGAAGTTCCCTTGTAGATCGGCGTGTACGAGGCGGCGCAGATGTCGAAGTCGGCGTATGGGTCGAAGTCGATCTCAACGGCATTGGTAGAGACCTGGTCAGACTTGGCCTTGATCTTGCGGGCCTGGTCGGCACGCGATCCGTTAGGCATCAGCTTGAGGAACTCGGCAGCGAAGTAGGAAGAGAGAGCGTAGTCCTTGGCCTTGAAGCACTGCGTCATGGCCACCTGAAGGGCGTTCACTCTGTGTGCCGGCTGCAACTTTGCCCTCGTGAAGTATGCAGCAAGCTCCAGGTTCCGCTTAGTCTCGCCGGCTGGAAGAGCACGACGAGCAAGCTCGATCGAAAGACCCAGAATGTACTCGCGGCAAAGCGTGAGCACCTCCTGGCACTTGTCAGCATCGTCCTGGTCGTACACCACAATAGTAGCGACAACGTAGATCAGCTTGCGGAACACATCAACAGCGTCCTGAAGCTTGTTTTGTTTGAAGAGCTTGAACGCCTCGTGAAGCTGTGGCTCTAACTGGTCAAAGCCAGGAATGTATGGAAGAGCCTTGGCACCGTCGCTAGGGTCGTTTCTAACGTAGGCACTGAGCGATGGGAACCCATCGACAGCAGGGAAGGAGAGCTTGCTGGCCTGGTAGATTTCGAGGAATCTGGCTCTAAGAGGCTCGAAGTTGGTGACACCAACCTGCTTGTTGAGCATCTGTGCGGCGGCATCGAAGTTACCGGCGGCAATGTATCCAGCGGCACACTTCGAGTTACGGACCCAGGCACCTGGCTCGCCAGGAAGTCCCTCGGATCCGCCTTCGATGACAACCTCGTCGTCCTCTGCAACCTCGACGTCAAGGTCCTCGTCTCCCATGTCCCAGCCTTCGTCGTCTTCGACTGGCTCGTCGGCGAAGATGGCATCGTCGGCAGCCTGGTCGGCGAGACCGGAGGAGATATCCTTAGTCTCAGGCTCCTCCTCGTCCTCAAGAGAAAGTCCCTCCAGGTTGCCCTGAAGAGCCTGCTCGAAGAAGGAAAGGGAGGCAGCACTCAGTGGCCAGTCGGCAGCGGTCTGCAACTTTGCCTTTGGAACAGCAGCATGCTGAAGCTTGCCGAGGTCTGGAGCGGACTCGAGGCCGGCCTGCTCAAGAATCTGGGCGGCGGCATCGTCGAGGCCGTTAGCCTTGGCGGTGGCGTATGCAAGTGGGGCGAGTCCAGCCTGGTTCAGGAGCTGGATGCGCTTCTCGGCGGAACCCAGGTAGATGGAGTTCTGCAGGAGCGAGGACCAGTCACCACGAGACTCTGCGATCTGCTGCATCTTAGCGAGCTTGTCGGTGCTACCGGTAGTCAAGTAGAACATCGACAGCTTGTCAAGCTTGTGCAGCTGCTGGTAGACCATCTCGACAACAGAGATGCGTCCCTGCGAGAGGGCCTCCTTGCCAAGCTTCTCCCAAGTGGCAGGCTTGTTGATCTTGGTGGCCTCCTCGGTGGCAATGTCGAGGTTGTGGCACTCGATGGCCAGCTCAAAGCGGGTCTCAGGGTCCTGCACAAATTGCAGGGCGACCTCTGGGTAGCCACGCTTCTCGAGGTAGCCGATGATGTTCTCACCGACGAGATTGGAATGCTGGATGAGTCTGAGAACCTCGCCGTACTTCTTGTTGACGAGGGCCTTCTTGAAGCGGTACTCGGTAGGCTCGATCTGGACGGCCTCAACGGAACCCTTACGGTCGAGGCAGTAGCAGGTACGGCCGGTGACCTTGACCAGGTAGAGGGTGTTCTCGAGGGTCTTGATAGTACCAACGTCGCCGTTGAGGAGGGCGTACTTGAGGTGGTTCAGAGTAGAGTACAGCAGAACTCCGGACTCGTCCCAGGCAGCGGACTTGACACGGATAGTCTCGTGCATAGACATGACGGGCTCGAGCTTCTTGGTGGCGATAGTGATGGTGTGCTTCGAGAGAAGGGCGACGTACTGTCCGTCAGGGGACCACGAGGCGTACTTGGCGTTGTTGACCGGGATCTCGGCAAGGGCACGCTTCTGCTGGACGTCGTACTGGATGACCTTGGATGGGAGCACGAGGAGGACGAGGCCAGGGCCGGCGAAGAGAACGTCCTTGACGGCCGGGTCGAGGTTGACGGCCTTGGTGACGTTGTCGTTGAGGTCTCTAACCTCCAGCTTGTGGGCGCTCCTGGCAAAAGTGACGTAACGGTTTCTGGCAATGAAGCAGGCAGCGTTGGCCTTGCCCTGGCCGCGAGGCGAAGCCTCGAGGGCACCGACAGCCTCCTTAGGAAGCATGACGTACGAATAGACACCGTTGTCGCCTTCTCCGGACTGGACGAGGATGGCGTTCTCTGCAGGGTTGTACGAGACGCTTCTGATCTTGCACCAAGGAACGGCGACCTTCTTGAGGGAGAGGAGCGGCATCGAGGATTGCTTGGAGTCAAACGAGTAGCGCTGGAGCTGGTACTCGTTGTTGACGAAGAGCAGGTTTCCTTGGACGAGGGCCGAAGCTGGTCTCTCTCTGTCGAGCTTGAAGACCATGACGCCCGAATCGTGGCAGGTGGCGAAGAGGTTCATGTTAGGGTGGGCAGCGATGAGCCAGAAGCGGTCGTTCTCGCGCTTGAACTGCTTAACAGGGGTTCTCGTGTTGAGGTCCCAGGTGCGGATTGTTCTGTCCTCGCCGACGGAGAGGATGAGGTCCTCGGTTGGGTGGAAGAGCACGCAGGGGACGTTGTTGGTGTGGCCCCTGCAAGAGTCGACCTCCCAGGCACGGGTGTCGCTCATACGCCAGACTTTGACGACGCGGTCGTCGCCGCCGGAAACGATCAGTGGGAGCGTTGGGTGGAAGGAGGCCCAGTTGACTCCCTTGTCGTGGCCTTCGAGGACGTACTTGACGACGGCGTCGGTGTTGCCAAAGATGTCCTGCTGGGGCAACTCCTGCTGGTTTCCGTAGGCGTTCATGCCTGGCGGGCCGCCGAGCCCGCCGGGGCCGCCGAGGCCAGAAGGCCCACCGATTCCGCCGGACGGAGCAGAGTGCTTCTTTCTAAGGCCGGAAATGTCCCAGACGCGGACGGTCTGGTCGAGCGAGGCGGAGACGACGAGGTCCTGGGACGGGTGGAACTGGGCGCACATGACGTAGTGGTTGTGGCCCGTCAGGCAGGCGATCTCCTTGCGGTTCTGCCAGTTCCAGATGCGGATCGTCTGGTCGTCGCTGGCGGAGATGATCCACGGCAGCTCGTGGTGGAAGAAGACCGTTCTGACGTAGTCGAGGTGGCCGTTGAGCGTGAACAGGCACTTGCGCGTCGCAAGCGACCACACCTTGACGGAGTAGTCGTCGCCGCCAGACACGAAGATCGGCTGCGTCGGGTGGAAGTCGACGCAGCGCACTGGACCCTCGTGTCCTTCGAAACGGGCAATCAAGGTGCCCATCCGATAGTCCCAGAGTTGGATCGTCGAGGAGTGCAGGGAGACGAGGATCCACGGCCGTGTCGGGTGGAACGCGACTCCCTTGGCCCTCGACGACTTCGACTCAAACTTGGTGAGCATCTTCATCTTTGGATAAAGGGGGGTTTTGGTGTTTTAGTTAGGGTAAAGTTGGTGCTTTTCTGGCCTTCTCGCGGTTTCTCAATTGCAGGCCCGGCGAAGGGAGGTCTTTTTTTTTTTCAATTTGTTGTTCACTTCGAGGAAAAGAGGCCACCACCAAACGCGCGCGCGCGCGAGGTTTGATCTGACCGTTACTAATGTACGGGTGTGGAAAGCCTGCTCAGGGTGTGTGCGTCGTGGAAAAATTTTTCGTGATTTTTCAGATCCCACAGCTCCACAGCGCTCACTCTGAGGAGGGGCATAATAATTTTTTTTTTTCAGTGAGCTTTTTTTTTTATATAGGTATTAAAAGACATTAAAGCAAGACAAAGCTAGTTTGTAAACTAACGAATCATGTCCCGCTTTTTCGCCGCCAGCTACGAGTCGGACTCGTCTTCGGACGAGGAACCGCTGCTTTCGTCTGACGAGGAGCCACTTCTCTCCTCTTCCGAGGAGGAGGAGCTCCAGAGCCAGGACGAGCTCGACGAACAGAATCAAGAACAAGGGGATGACGAGGACGAGGACGACTTCAGCGATGAAGACTGGGGCACCGAGTCTGACGAGTCCAGTGATGACGATACCGATGTCGGTGAGTCCAGAGGCCGCAACTACTTCCTCAAAAAGGACTTCCTGAAGGCCGGCGCCTCGTCTG
This sequence comes from Xiuguozyma silvatica, assembly GCA_018344475.1. NCBI lineage: Eukaryota > Fungi > Ascomycota > Pichiomycetes > Pichiales > Pichiaceae > Xiuguozyma > Xiuguozyma silvatica. The sequence goes on along the minus strand of JADIOY010000010.1, from coordinate 31,702 downwards.
GAGGCTACGGCTCCGACTCTGACTCCGAGTCCGGTGACGAGAAGAAGGTCGTCAGAAGTGCCAAGGACAAGTACCTCGACGAGATCGCCGAGCTCGTTGACCAGATCGAGAACCACTCGATGGTCCAGGACTGGGTCAGCCTCGCCTCGCAGTTCGACCAACTCAACAAGCTCAACTCCAAGTACCCACAGCACCACATCCTGGTGCCACGCCAGTACGTCAAGTCGCTCGCCATCCTGGACGACGCCGTCAAGGAGTTCGAGAAGGCCCAGAAGGCCGACAACGCCCCTAAGCTCAACTCGATCACCTCCAAGTCCCTCAACATCATCCGCCAGCGTGTCAAGAAGGCCTCCAAGGAGTTCTCCAAGGAGGTCGAGCAGTACCGCCAGGACCCTGAGGCCTTCGTGGCAAGCGATGGCTCTCTCAGCGGCGGCTCCGGTGCCGCCGGCTCTGCCGGCTCCGACGCTGCCAAGGCCCCACGTACTGCCGAGGAGAAGGAGAAGGAGCTCTTCAACGCCCTCGTCGCCATCCTCGACTCCCGTGGTAAGCGTAACGTCGACCAGAGAGAGCAGCTCGAGAACCTCGAGGAGTACCTCTCGCAGTCGGTCTCTCCTTACCAGCAGATTCAGATCCTCCTCATCGAGATCTCGGTCCGCTTCGACCTCTACTCCAAGTCCGGTTACATGCCCCCAGAGCAGTGGAAGCTCTCCCTCGCTGACGTCGAGAAGCTCCTCGACGTTCTCGAGGCCAACCCAAAGTACGCCGTCTCCGAGACCGCCCCTGTCTCCGACGATATCTCGATCGAGCCTAAGCCAACCGCTGACGGCACCGTCGAGATCGTCGGCTCGATCGCCTCCTTTGTCGAGAGACTCGCCGACGAGCTCACCGCCCACCTCCTGGCCATCGACCCTCACTCCCCTGAGTACATCGTCCGCCTCAGAGACGAGTCCTCCCTCTACCGCGTCATCCTCCGCTCCCAGCTCTACTACGAGCGGATCATCCCGGAGAATGAGAGAACCCAGTCTAAAGGCGCCCAGCTCTCGCGTGTCGTCCTCAAGAGACTCGAGACCGTCTACTACAAGCCAACGAAGCTCATCGTCTTCTCCGAGGTCAAGGCCTGGTCCTCTCTGGACGAGTCCAACTCGAGCGGCGGTGTCAACTCCAAGATCTTCCCGCGCCTCCAGAACGAGTCCGGCTCCCAGGGTCTCGAGTACACCAACGGCCTGATCGACGCCCTCTGCTCGGTCCTCTACAAGCAGGAGAACTCCATCTTTAGAAAGCGTGCCGTGCTCTGCCACATCTACTACTATGCGCTCAACGACCAGTACTACAAGGCTCGCGACATGACCCTGCTTTCGCACCTGCAGTCGACGATACACACCGCCGAGCCCCAGCTCCAGATCATGTTCAACAGAGCCCTCGTTCAGCTCGGCCTCTCGGCATTCCGCAGAGGCCTCGTCCACGAGACCCAGCAGCTGCTCCAGGAGATCGCCACGTCGCCTCGTCAGAAGGAGCTCCTTGGACAGGGCGTCCAGCGGTTCCAGGTGCAGCAGTCGCAGGCCGAGCGCCAGCGTCTGCTCCCATTCCACATGCATATCAACCTCGAGCTTCTCGAGTGCTCGTTCTACACCGCTTCGCTCCTGATCGAGGTCCCACTGATGGCTCAGTACCCAGACTACGCCCGCCGCAGACAGTCCTCCCCTAAGGCCTTCCGTCGCGTCCTCGAGTACAGAGAGAGGCAGGTGTTTGACGGCCCACCGGAGAATGCCCGTGACCACATCATGCTGGCAGCCCGGGCTCTCAGCAACTATGACTGGAAGACCGCCGCCAAGCTCCTCGACTCGATCGAGATCTGGGGGCTCTTCGGCAACGTTGACCAGGTCAAGCAGCGCATCAAGAGCCGCCTCCAGATCGAGGCCCTCAGAACGTTCATCTTCAAGAACCGTCCACACTACTCCAAGTGCTCTCTCTCGCTGCTTTCGAAGCAGTTCGAGCTCACCGAGCCAAAGACGCGTGCTGTCGTGTCCAAGATGATTCACAACGACGAGGTCAGCGCCTCGATCGACCTCCGGTCCAACACTGTCGGCTTCACCAAGGACAACTCCAAGGCCAACCGCCTCGAGGAGGTTGTCCTCAACCTGAGCGACAAGTGCGCCCAGATCATAGAGCGGAACGACAAGCTGAGCACCGGTGGATACCAGATCCAGCTGAAGCGGAAATAAACGCAGAGGGAGAGGAGAGGAACCATAACTTTACTTTACTACTTGTTTGTATAGTGGAACTTTAATCAAAGAAAAAAAGAAAAAGATTATTTCCAAGTCCCTGACCGCTGAAAATAGCTGGGCCCTTCCCCCCTCCGCCGGTACCGCGGAGGGATACTGCATGCGGCCATCACCTGTTTCCCGAACAGGCAACTGCTTCAGCCTAAAATACGTCTCGTTTCTATTTCTATTTTAAACCTCCATATACTGACGTGTCTTGATAATAATTAGAGGAAAATGGAACCATGCGGTCCTTTATGAAAGTACATTTGCGGACATCCTCGAACTCGAGTGATTCCCAGGTCTCAGACGCGCAGTCTCCCACAAAGCGCTCCTCTTCGGCCCACCAGTTCGTCAAGAAGAGCTCCACGAGTGTCTCCAATTTCTTTAGCAGTGGACCTCCGGAACCGCCTGCCGTTGCAGCTTCTGACGGCTCGGACGGCTCGGCATCGCCGAAACGGATCCGGAATGTCATCAAGTTCCCTAAGCACCGGTCGGCGAGCAGCAGCAACGGCCCGGCGTCGCCTCAGGTGAAGCAGAAGGCCAGCATTGGCTCTCTTTCTAGCAGCGGCAGCCTTGTGCTGGACATCCGCAAGAAGAAGGCCCCAAAGCGGCACAGCATGGACTGGGATGAGAGCGACGCGCCGTCTCCACAGTCGTTGGAAAGCCCGGCAACGACCATATATGGAACAAAGCAGCACCACTGGGGTGACTCCCGCACCTCGTTGCGAGGCGTCACCTCGGAGGCCAGTTCTGAGATTGTTCCACCTATTATGGTGACCGACTTAAAGCCCGGTGGTTTTGCGCCACCGAGCCTGTCACCAGCTAGTCTGTCGTCAGCGAAGTTCTCGCCCGTGGCGTATGCACCGACTGAGCCGGCGTCAGCTAAACCGGAGATAACTGCTGCCGACCCCGCCAAACCTGTGGAGTCGCCCACTCAGGATTTGGCGCCTGTCAAGTCTGTCACATTTGCCAAGGAGGAGGAAGTACACAATCCTGAAGAAGTTGTGGTTCCAGCAGCCGGTTCTGCTGATGATCATAATAATGATGATGGTGATGACGTCTCGTCGACCTCGTCGAGCTCCCAGTTTTCGTTCCAAGCATCGGGTAGAAACGCCTCGATCAAGTACTACAAATCACGGGACCAACTTGACACTGAGGCGGCTCAGGATAACGAGGAGAAGTTCAGGCAGTTCATCAACTCCTCTGAACCTTTGGACCACCTCGACGACGAGATGAACTACATCGATCTCGACGAGGACGATAGTACCGACGACCTTTTCAACAGAGAGCTCTTCCCCATCGAACCTAGAAGCGAACTCAAGAGAGAGGTACTCCCTGAACTGTCGACTTCCACGCCTGCCGAACCTGCAGGTGCGATCGTCCCAGAGGACCCAGGGAAGGACGATGCCCGGTTGGGCGAGATCAATCAGCTCTTGCTTCAGTTACAAGGTGCGACACTTTCGAGCACGACCAGTAACGGTGAGAGCAAGTCTGCCGATACGCCAAAGGTTGTTCGGCGTGTGAGCAGTATCAAGTACCACCAGCTCGACAATAACTTCAAGGAGGACAATCTCAAGAAGATCAGTGACAAGTATTCCTGGCTGCCACAGGACTCGCCTGCCTCGACAGCTCTCAGGGTGAACGCTTCTGGCAGCACCTCGAGTCTCGAGAACTCGCTTCTGGATGAGATCAACGAGATGCCTGAAGAGTACGACTACGAATCGAGCATAGATAATAGCGATCGTCGGAGCGACTCCGTCGAGCGGTCACACTCGTTCCGCAGCGGCGACGGCTCTCTCGGAACGCCGCATGGAAGCAACCAGGGTAACAGGATCAACCTTGACGAAAAGACGATCACCTTGTTTGGACCGATTTCGCCAAAACAGAAGATGCAGCGTACTGAGCAGTGGCATCAGCCTCCACGGTATGCGGACATTCTTGGAGCGCCTTTGGCTGAGGACCTGGACGATCATGATGACCCGCAGATTCTTTCGAACCAGGAGGATGACCTCAACTTTGTGTCGAGATATGCGCCAGGGGGTTTAGGTGAGTGCTCTTTTCTAACAACCATCTCTGAGGCCTCCCAAGAGGACTCCCAGTCGCAGTCCCAAATCCAGTCGCCTTATCTGCGCTAACGATAATAGACTTTATGTACATTAATTTAATGAGATACCTGGTTTCAAGCAGCAATATTGAGCCGGTGGAACATCCTGATGGAAGCGGCTCTGTAGATACCGCTGGCATTGCGGCTTGTGACCGGTTTGGAGACGGAGTCGTCGTTGACATTATCGTCGTCGGTTGCTGTATCGTCCGCTCCATATGTGTAGTAGTCGATGATATCGATGCAGTCGACTTCATCTTCCTTGTCTTCGAGACAGCTCTGGTAAACTGGCCTCGATCCGGAGGTCTCCTTGATAGTGTATGTGTGGTAGAGCATGGCCTTTTCGACGAGTTCCTTTTCTTTATACTCGTCATCCTCACTCTCATCTTCTGAGGTTGTTGCAGATGTGAGAGAGGCCATTTCAGCTCCGTTGCTGTCGGTAGCGTAACTGTTGATCCAGCTGAGGACAGGGCTGATCGTTCTAACTTGGTTTGGAGCATGGAGTCTGTTCTGGACCTCGATGTAGCGCTCGCGGTTCTCTCTGTCCTCCTCGGTCTCCTGAGCCTGGTCCTCTCCGTTGAATGTGTCATCGCCGAACGTTTCGTCTCCGTCTACGTCCTCTTCCTCCTCTTGAACCGGCATCCAATGAGACTGTCTAGAGTTGTACTGTGGGAGCGGTGGCTGTGGCCGTCCCACAAAGGAGAGACTGATATCGCGCACGTTTCTGTCCTTTGGACCCATAGGACCCATAGGACCTCTTGGCTGATACTGCTGCTGCGGCTGCTGCTTCTGCAGCTGTGGCTGCTGATGCTGATGTGTGGCGATAGAAACCTCTCTGCTCTTGGCCTCGACGACGGTGGAGAGTACTCTAGAGCCGGCCTGTGGTCTGGCGGATTTCTTGGTCGAGCCGCGCTGTTTCTGTGGCTGTTGCTGTATATGTGTCTGTGAACCGCTGTTCTCCATTCCTCTAATCCTATCCTGCTCTTTTGCTATTCCACTTCTCGAGATCTTCTGTGGGAACCGGATCTCTAGCGGGTACGGCAGGTTGTCCACGACAACGAATGCGGGCAGCTTGTTGTTCTGTGCGAGAAGCTGTGCGCGCCTATCCTGCGAGACGATTGCTGGAAGCGACAGAGTCGATGCATGGTGTTTCATGATGTTCGAGCTCGTGATGATCGGCTCCGACAGAGTCGTCATCACACTCGAGCCCACACTGAACGCACTGGCCATACTGCTGCTGCTCTTGCGGTGTTTCGGTTGGCGGTTCGGCTGGCGGCCCAGCTGGAACTGTCTTGGCCGACTTTCCGGGCGGCTAATTGGTCTGTTATAGCTCTGTTGTGCTGGCAGGCTCTGCTGGCTGTGATTTTGTGGTATCGACGGATTCATCCTCAGCTTGTACTCCGACCTCTCGACCTGCATCGGCGGAAGCTGGGGCAGAAGCATCTGCGAATAGTTGTTGTTCATCCTACAGTAAGAGAAAGTCCGGTGGTGTTATGAGTGAAAGAAAAGTATTATTAGATCTAGTGAATTTTCCCTGCTCTGCGATCCGAACGTGCGTTAGTTCCAGTGGAAGAATCCTTCGGTACGCTGGAATAGTTGCAGGGGGACATGACAAATTTTCCCGATTGGGATAGTTGTAAACAACTGTAATTAAATTTGGGTAGCGCCAGCCACGCTAAGCGATGTGGGTCATGAAGAAGTGAATGCTATTATTAGAAAAGAAAAAATGCAGGCAGGTACGTGCCTTTGGTCTGTGGGTTCATTATGTTTGGCGCCGTGCCATTATTGGGGTGACATTAGTTTGTATCGGTCAGACATTGTCAAATGAGGAAGATGTCGGAGCCCTGGTAGACCGCACCGAAGCGGTCGACCGTGTCAATCCGGACCTTCGTGATTGTAGGTGCCTTCGCTGAGGCTCCGAATACTCCGGTCCCATATCCTGCAGCTTTCGTTTTTGCTGCATATGCTGTCGTTTCTCTAGCGGATACGCCATTGGACTTTCCGACGGTCGAAGTAGAGCTGTCCATGGAGTCCTCGGAGTCCTCTGGGAACTGCTCGTACTGGTCAAAGAACTGTGATATCTGCGACGTGCCGTGAAACTCGTCGTTGATATACACCACGTAGTAAAGTGTCGAGCCATCGAACTCGTCGGACCACTTGTAGAGGATGCCGTCGGTTCCGATGAAAGTGCGGTCGACGGCGGTCACTGGGGTGATGCCAAAGAAGTTCGGCGACGGGTAGTTGTTCGAGTTGACGATGGCCAGCTCTCCCAAGCGCAGCACGGGGCCCTTAGCGTTATTAACTGAGAGCGTCGAGGAGGAGGACGACGTTGACGTGTTCGGACTATCCCCGGAGACCGGCTTGGATTTGATCTTCGGAACCACGATCCAACCTTCCTGGTCGTCATCATCGTAGATCGAGTTCGTCAGCTTTTCGTACTGCTCGTTGTCGATGACCGACGTCACGACGGAGTCCTCCATGACGTATGAGTTGTACGAGGAGTTGTTGGTCTGGCCCATGTTGTCCTTGTCGTAGCAGATCTCGATGGAGTCGACCACGATCGACTCGGTGGTGGTCGTGTCAATATTGAATGCATTATCGAGCGTGAACCACTTGCCATAGGTCGGTCCAAGGGGGCACACGAGGTACCCCTTCTTGGACACCTGAGGCGGAGACTTCATCGATCTCCTGATGACCTTGTACTTGACGCGGAGCTTGAAGATCTCTTCTGGGTTCTCGTTCAGCTTGTAGCTGAGCTTGACTCCGATCGTGTTGAGGTGGCACTCCTTGTTGATCGAGTAGAGCGTGACGCAGCGGACCTGCTGGTCGCTAAAGATCCGGTAGTTCTGGCCAGACGAAGCGTCCTCGAGGTACGGAACGTACTTAACTTCGAGGCAGGAGCCGGCGTGGAAGGATTCGGATCTGTCGAGAGACAGTTGCAGGCTGAGCGTCTGGTCGCGGTGCACCGTCAGCGGCAGGTACCACTGGAGGTTGCCGTCTACCCACGGCTTGTTGCTGACGAGCACACCTTTGCAAGAGAAGCACTGGCCTTGGCCGGAGCAGAAGTTGGTGTAGAAGATGAAGCTGGAGTCGTTGATCTTGTAGACGGGGACGTTGTGGGGTCTGATGGAGGACATGACGGAGAACTCGCCGTCAAAGAGGCCGATCCAGAAGCGGGTATCATTGCGGACGAAGTTGCGAGCGCCGAGTTGCTCGTATGTCCACGCTGGGGCAAAGAGGGCGACGTTCGACTGGTACTTTGCGATCATCTGGCAGGCGAGGCTTGAATCGAAGCCACCTTTGCCGACGTTGCTTCCACGGCCCCAGACATCGTAGCCGACGAAAAGCTTGCGGCGGACTCCTAGGATGCCGACGTTCTTGATGTTTTCCTGGAGGTTCTTGGAGGTCCACCAGTAGTTGGTCAGGAGGGAGTCTGCGGCGCCGAATAGGTTGTCGTTGAACTCGTTGACACCGTTGCAGTAGTAGGTCTTGTTGTAAGGGTATATGTAGCTGTCGTACCAGATGACCTCGTAGCGGGGCGAGATGGCCTGGAGGTGAGCCCTGAGGGCGAGTATGAAGGGGATGAGCGAGGTGGCGATGGTGCTGTTGCTGAATTGGGCTTCGATGTTGAGCAGGAAGCCGTCGAAGCCAAAGTGGCGGACGAGCTCGGCGAAGATGGGGACGTACTTGAAGTGGCCATCTTTAGGGGACCTCGATAGCAGGCTGTCCAGTTCTGTCGAGGCGGAGCCTTCGAAGATGATCGTGCCGAAGCACTTGGCGCAGTTGCGGTGGCACATGTTGATCCAGGAGACGGGGGGGACGGAGACGCGGTGGTGGGAGAAGTAGACGAAAGAGTCGAGCAGCTGCGGGTATTGGAAGAGGTAGCGGCGGCCAGACGACTGGCGGTAGTATCCGAGCGCGGAGTCGTCCTGGCCTTGGAGGTAGCCGTTCTTGAAGTCGTGGCAGACCATGAGCTTCGGGCGGTGGAGGATGTCACCGAGGTGGGGCTCAATTGCGTCGGCTGGTGCGGAACGGCTGCCGCTATCTGAGCGGCCGTTCGCGTCGAAAAGCGCCGGCGCCAGGTACCTGAGGAAGAAGCGCCTGCTGTCGGGAGCGTCAGAAGCGTTGGCGTTAGATGTGTTAGTGGTTGGCAGGATGCGTGGGCTCGTGGGCGCGCTGAGCGTCGTGCGAGACAGCGGTGGGCCGTACGGGTACGGCGAACGGGTTGAGTTTGACCTGGAGCGGTTGGCCGGCGAGGCCTTGGGCTGGCGGAGCCGGTCGCCAGGAAGCTGGTCGTGGATCTCGTAGCTGTCGAGGGACTCCGTGGCCCGGCGAAACAGGTCGAGGTGGTCCTCTTTGCCGGCAAGGGTGGCGCGGTACCACTTGTCGGCCTGAGGTAGGGAGTCGAAGTAGACTGAGGACATCCAGAGAAGACTGACAGAAGGTTGTGTCTAACAAGGACGTAAAAATGGAAGAGGAGGGAGGGGAATGCCGGGGTGGCAGGTAAATATGGGGATAAAATGGGGTAGTGTGAATCTGTCAATCTGCCTGCCTAACAAATCTGCCTCTGCCAGCCTAACAAATCTGCCTCTGCCTAACATATCTATCTATCTGCCCCTGCCTAAATCTCTACGATATCATTCCCTCCCTCCTCGCGCTTTTCAGGGGGTCAGAGGATCTGGGGCTCGGGGGGCTGGTGCTCGGCTGGTGCTCGGCTGGTGCTCGGATCGCCCTTAGCTGGCTCCGCAAGTCAGACCCAAGCAAAAAAAAAAAAAGGAGGGAGAATGAGGAGGCTGTGCACTAAAACTTTTTGGAGAGGAAGCGCGCTGCGCTGCCCTAGGTAGAGAGGGGCGTGGGTAACCACCGCGTGAAAGCTTCTCTTCTCTCTCTCTCTCTCTCTCTCTCTCTCTCTCTCTCTCTCCCCCCTCTCTTTTTTTTTAGTGTTCTTTTTTTAGTACTCTCTGCTCTTAGCCTGATTCGAGACCCATAGCTTCTTTTCGATTAGTGGCAAGATGGGTATGTTCAAGAAGAAGGAGGAGTCCAAAAAGGGCTCCGGCAAGGTGAATGTCGGCAAGATCACTCACGACGACGAGAAGCGGCTCAAGTATCGCTCGGAGAACATCCACGACCCGATCCTGAACGCCGTGAACGAGGCCCAGCCATTCGAGGAGGCAGCCTACCACGAGCGCAACCCGTCGTCGCTGAGCGGCGGCCGGATGGCCGACGTGTTCGGCAACGACATCGTGAACCCGGATGTTTCGAACCCTTCGCGGTCGCGTGACGAGCGTCCGCTCGACACGATCCGTGCCTTTGAGTACTCGATCACCGGCGATGCCATCTACAAGCAGCAGGCGGAGACGCCGCAGCTGGGCTGGCGCGTGCGCGACGACTTCCCGTTGTTCAGCAACAACCCGTACGGTGCCGAGACCCAGGGCCAGCAGCCAGAGCAGTACGACGAGTACGGACGGCCGCTGTACGGCTCGAGCGGCCGCAACAATACGATGGGCGAGCAGGCCGTCTACCGTGCTCCGCCGAAGAAGGAGGAGAAGAAGAAGAAGCGTGGCCTGTTTGGCCGGAAGAAGTAGGGGACTCCCACTTACACTTGACCTGCATTAACACGCCGCCGAGTACCACATTAGCTCGACACCACACAACGGTGTTTCCACACACCTTCAGGCTCCGCCTCTCCCATCGCTCTATCCGCACTATCGCTGTATATGGTACCACCATTACACTACTACTCCATTATGTAAATTGCTATAAAAACATGTTCATTCAGACACAGATCATCCTAGCAACGCATCCAGATTCTCCTCCCCCCCTCCCCCCTCTAGCGGAAATTTTTCACCCCTTGATCCGGGCTGTGCCATAGACAGCAGCACCTGCGGTGGTGGTGGTGGCAGGAGGCAGTGTGAGAGAGCCCCGAGAGAGCTACCTGCACAACCAAGAAGGGAAGCTTAGCGAACTCGCAGAATATAAGGCCAGAATATAGCGCCAATATAGTGCAATATATTATTGCTCCCGCTGTTGCTGTCCGCTGTCCCATTATACAATTATGTCCTCCGACACCTCCCTTCGAGACAAGTGCAAGCAGCTCAGCGACAAGATCGCCAAGCTCGAGCACCGTAACGAGGTCCGCGCCGTCGCCGTCTCCCGCGCCAAGAACACCGTCAAGCGGCTCCGCTTCGAGTACGCCCTGCTGCTCGAGTCGCTCGAGCGCCACGCGCTCGGCCTCGCCGTGCCTGAGGCCGGCTCTCTCGTGCCGGACGACCTCGACAACGACGACCTCGGTGCCCTGAGACTCGCCGACGTCAATAAGGTGCTCGTCCAGACACCGCTCGCAATGGCCCACGCCGGCGTCCCCGCCCAGCCACTCTACGCTGGCGGCGACGGCGCCATGGGCTCTCCCTCCGGCACAACCAAGCGCCGCCGTGGCAACGGCCTCTCCGCTGCCAAGCGCCGCGAGAAGGACCCGGACCTCCCAAAGAGACCCACCAACGCCTACCTCATCTTCTGCGACCTCGAGAAGGAGAACGTCCGCAAGGAGATGGAGAAGAAGCACCCCGGTGAGAACACCGACATGTCCAAGGCCATGACTGAGGCCTGGAAGCTCCTCGACAACGCCGCCAGGAAACCGTTCTACGAGCTCTACGACAAGGACAAGCTCCGTTACCAGAACGAGATCCGCGAGTACACCGAGCGCAAGCGTGCCGCTGCCGCCGCCGCTGCTGCCGGTAAGCCTACCCCGTCCTCTTCGGCCTCCCCTGATAACGCTGACGCTGATGCCAGTGCTGACACTAATATGGACATCGACGGGGAAGACGAAGACGCTGATGCTGACGCTGACGCTGATGCTGATGCTGATGCCGATGCTGATGCCGATGCCGACGATGTTGACGACGATGATGCCAACGATGACAAAGAAGACGACGATGCCAACGAAGACGACGATGCCAACGATACCGATGATGCCAACGATACTGACGATGCCAACGATACCAACGATACCAGACTGCCGAGCGAGGCCCCCTCCGAAGACATCAAGAAGGAGGCCCCAGAGGCTAGCGGCTCTCCTATCGTCAAAACCGAGGACTCTCCAGCCACTGCCACTTTTGCTGCACCTGCTGCCCCCGCATCCAGCTCTGCCCTCCCTTCCAGTCCATCCCCTTCAAGCTAGAACTTGACGCCACCTGTACTATATATACCAAAAATGCTTAGATGTATGCTAGTTGTAATTAGGTTCTAATGCTTCCGCCGAATCTTCGTACGGTACAGCCCGTTCTCGTCCTTGTCGTGGTGGCGCCGCTTCTCTCTGAACCGGGCGTGCTTCTTGAACTTCCTCCGCGTCGCTGCCTCAGGGTTGTTCAACATCATCTGCGACCGCTTCGCCTTACGCTCCTGGCGGCGCTCCGTGATGATCTTACGGGCCTCGCTGTACAGCACGTTGTACTCGGAGATGCCCAGCTTGTTGCAGATCAGCTCCAGGCACCGCGTAGCCAGTGCCGGCAACGTTCTGTCGTCGCCATCCTTGTCGTCCTCAGCGAGTGGTGGCTGATCGGCCAGGTTGATCAGTGGCACAAGCAGTTGCTCGCTGGCGATCGTCTTCAGGGCCTCTGGGTCCAGAATCGACGTCAGGAATGCAATGTACTGGATCATGGCCTTCTTCGTCACAAGCATCTCCCTGTTAGGTCTCGACTCGTTCTTCAGGATGGCAGCGGCACGGTTGATAGCCCACTCCAGTGCAGTGTCGAACCTCTTCTCCTCGCCGCCGCCGCCGCCGCCGTCCTCCTCCTCCTGCTCCTGCCGTTGTTGCTGTTGCTTGCCCAACTCGATGTAGGGTGTCTCGTCCTTGATCCATCTCTTCGAGACGAGCACAAGGTTCTTGGCAATCTGGTTTGCTAGCTTCTGAGAGATGTTTGGCGCACCCAGCTGTCTGAACGACCGGTATGCAATCGTCTGGATCTCTTCGTCGCTCAATTTCAGCTCGCCCTCATCCTCAAGCAGCTTGCTAACAAGTCTCGACGACAGGAGACGCACCCAAGAGTGAGGATACAGCAGCGAGTCCACAATACCGTCCCACTGCGCTCTGTATTTCTCCTTCTTCATCTCGGTGGCCTTCGTCAGGCTCTCGAACGAAGAGAGCGCAGAGTACACGGTCTGCCAGTAGGACTTGGCAGAACTGGTGTCCTCGTCGTCACCCTCGTCGTCCTCATCCTCCTCTTCGTCGTCCTTCCGCTTGGCCATGTTCAGCATGTTGGTGATCCGGTCCATGGCAACGGCATTAAGGTCGTCGCTGTGTTCGTACCCCAGCTGTTCGAGCATCTCGTTGTAAACATTGAGGCCACACCGCACAAGCAGATCGTTCTTCTTGTTGCCGATCCAGGCCTTCGTGTACTTGTCGATGAACTCAAAGTCGTTGCCAAACTTGTTCATCCGGTTCAGGATCGAGCCGATCACAGTCGTAGCCATCTCTCTGCACGTTGGAGAGTCGTCCGTGATGGCAACGTTCGCAAGTGCCATAAAGAATGACGACGACAGCTTCGCAAGCAGATCACGGCCAGATTTGTTGACGATCTGGTTGATCAGCTCCATGACAGACTCGCGGCCAGCCTGGGCTGGGTAACGCAGGTTGTTGATGAGCATCTTGAACTGCTTCTCCAACCGGCCACGGCTCTGGTCATACTCCATCAGGAAAGTGTAGAAGACACTTCTGGCAACTTCTCTGATCTCTTTGGAGGTACTCGTCACCATGAGGCGCGAAACCGCATCCATGGTGTCGTAGATCTCAGGGAGCATGATGTGACGAGAAATCAAGCTCTTGACGAAACCAAACGCAGCTCCCTGCCTCTGCGGCTCGTCAAGGTCAGGTTCGATTTTGCGCAGGATATAACTGAGTGCAGAATCCTTCAGTTGCAAGTCATCCTTGTTTCTGATGACAGCGTTGAGGAACTTCAGGCACGTTTGAGCCAGGTCATTGTTCATGTTAGGCATATCCTTCAGCACCTTGAGAACAGTTCTGGCGGCAGTGGTAAATTGGGCATCAACGTCGTCTTCGAACCGCATCCGGACCAACTGAGTGAGAACCTTTAGAGCAGAACCAATGACTCTTTCATCGTCACTGTCCAAACTCTCAACAAGAATAGGAACAAACTGAGAAAGGTATCCGGTCTTGAACAGCTCGTTGTGTTTCGTGATCGTCTCCCTCAGCAGCTCAAACGAGAACTTCTGCATCGTCTTGATGTAGTTCGAGTACTCCTGAGAGGTCTTCTGCGGTCTGGCATCAAGATGAACCATGAAATGATCCACTTTTTCGCTGACAGGCTTCGGCCTACGGCGCTCGTGCTCCTTCACAAACTCGATGGCTTCGTGGTAAAGGTTGTAACAGAGCACAAGCATATCAGAGGAAGAGGCCTCCTCGTTTCCCATCAGTCCAGTAGAGACTCTAGTCATGAGCTGGTCGAGTCTGTTCTGGGCTTTCAAGGACAATCTTTCACGGGACAGGTACTTCACAGGGGTCAGCATATGTGAGAAGTCTTTCAGGGCAAGATTCTTGGCAAGCAACTCTCCAGTGTCGTAACTCTTGTTGTGTTTGATCTCTCTCGACTTGTTGCTATATCCCTCGGCCTCCTTTTCCTCTGCAGAAGCACCAAAGATATCATCCATGACGGCATTGATAATGATCTCTGCCGACTCTCCAAGAGCGCCATGATCCAAGACGCCACGCTCGGTGGTCTTTCTAATCAGATCATGGATGGTGTAGCTCAAAATGTGTAACTGTGGGCCTCTTCTCAGAGCGCTTCTCAGTTCTTCAAAGATGAACTTGAGGTAGTCGGGACCAAGAGAAACAGCAATATGTCCGAGATGCTTCCGGAGAGCATCTCTGAGGTCCTCATTTCTGGATCTCAGGGCATGGGAAATTCCTGTCAGAATTCCAGGAAGCTCGGTAGTGAGCTTCTCTTTATCCAAACTCGATGCAAGAGCAACCATAGCCTCAGACAGTGGTGCCCGAAGAACAACAGTGTCTTCGTCACGGTCGGCCATTACCTTCTTCAGAGTTGGAAGCAAGTTTCCAGTGATGTATGGATCAAGTTGGTCGTGGCTTGGATAGTCCTTTGGACGCGACTCTTCATCGCTGGCCCACTTGTTCAGAACTTTGCTGAATGCAACCAGAAGACGGACGGAATCTCTAAGAGTATCCCTCTGGCCCTTATCCTTAGCGTTCAGCATGACCTTAATGTAGCGCTGCATGATAGCCCTGTACTGCTTCCAGGACAATCTGTGCGCAATCTTGGAGATGGTCTCCAGGGTCTCGGCTGCGAAAGTACCGTATTTTCCTTCTCCAAAGAAGACATAGTGCTCAATGGCTGGCAGCACATAATGGGCCACACTCTTGCTTGGAACTTCGTTGATATCCTTAGGGAGTGCACGAATAACCTGTGCCCTGCGGCTAACCTGTAAGTCAAGGGCATTCTTAAAGAAGTTCGTCTCTTCGTCACCACCGTGACGAAGTGGCTTCATCTCCTCGAACTCGTCAATGTACTTGGAGTTAGCGACGGCATGGTCCAGAACCTTCAAATACTCCATACGCACAAGATCGTTCTTGTTACGCAGTCCTTGACGCAGGGCTGGAATAACAACCTCTTTCATTGTCTGAACCTGATCGGCAGCATCTGCTTCATCCTTCGAAGAGTAACTGTCAATGAAACGAGTCAGTGTGAAGGAAGAAGAAGTTCTCATAGCCTGCTCAGTCTCGTCGTTGATGAAGTACAGCGAAGTATAGACGATTGGCAGCCATTCCAAACTACTCAACGACATATACTCCTCCTGGTTAATCTTCTGGAAGGCATCCATACGCCGGGAAAAGTCGGCCTCTCTCATTCTCTTCTTTGAATAGGCGTTGAGATCGCTCACAAGAGTACCGACCCTCTTCAGCTCTGAGAAACGTGCACCCAAGCTCTCGAAGACGCTTGTGATCGTTTCACGCATCTCGCGATCTTCGTAGCTTTGGTAAAGTTTGGAAACAGTCTTGTAGAGAGGAGTGATATCCTCGATAGATCCCTCGTAGTCCTTGACCAAGAGAGCAAGAATCTTGATAATCTTCTCCTTGATGTGGACAGGGACCTCAGAGCCAGGCTTCTCCAATGCGGTAATCAGAGAAGAGATCAGCATCTGGCGGGACTCGTTGTCGGTAATGAACGAATTCTCAGCAAAGGACAGCAAGATCTTGACGGCCAGACTGTTGACCTCACGGTTAGACGACCGCTCAAAGATAGAAACAAGGGAGTTCAAGCACGATGCAATGACGTTAGTCAGCAAGGAAATGTACTCGTCATCCTGGTTTGTGTTCTTGAGAAGCAACTCAACGAACTTCAACACCTCCAGAAGGACAGAGTCCTTGGCGTTAGGGTTCGACAGTATATCGAGCAGAGCCTTCACGGGGAGCGCATCGTCTTTGTACAAGAAGAATTGCAAGTTCTCCCGCGGCCAAAGCTCAGCCATAATAGCCATCAAGGACGAAACGCCTTGCAAGTTCTCCTCAGAGAATCTCTCCAGACGTGGCTGGACAAGATATTGGTAGATGTAGTCACCATAAGGAGCCCAGTCAAAGTCAGTTCCGAGACGGTCCATCAGATTGTAAAGCAGCTTAGTGCCGGTCTTGCGGTTGTTACGGGCAAACTTCTCAAGAAGCTTCTCATCATCTCCCATACTCTCGCTGTCCTTGTTGTTGCTTTCTTCAATGACCTTCTCGGATACAGCAAGAGAGTACACCAGAGGCTTGATAAGTATAGGAAGAGTCTCTATATGGCTCTTTCCCAGGGAGTTAGTAACCTCGAATGCCATGTTTATGAAACCATTTATGTGTCTCAGATCGTTAATCGTCACATCGCTAATCTCCTCACCTTCAAAGAATGGTTCGAAATTGATCTTGTTGAAAGACAACTGTATGAACTGTTCAATGTTCTGGGCCTCGAGACCATTGACGGCACGAACAGCAGCGGTTTTTCTGCTCTGTTTGGTACCACTCGAAGTGGATGTGAGTGCACGACCAAACAGGATTCTGAGGACCAGTGGCATAACTGTTGCCTTGTCCTCAGAAGCCAGAGAGTTTTCGTTCTCGCTCTGCAGGAACTGAAGCACCTCATCGCTGAAGAGAGTATTGCTGAGCATGCTGTTCAGGTTCTCAGCGTACTTGTTGTAGGTAGGATTGTTCAAGTTCAGAAGGCACTTGAGAGCAAGTTGCTGGGTAACGGTTGCCTTGTTCATGAGCAAACGGAAGAGCAGCTCCTTGACGTCGTCAATTTTGTACGCCTTGTGAAGTCTCTTGAAGTGGGTCAGAACCTCGATCAAACTATTACGGTCCTTCGAGTTCCAGCCTTCCAAAGCCGTCGTACCTTCGTCGACATCCTCGTTCATCACGAAAGGATAAAGATCCTTGAAGTGCTCTTCGGCAACCTCAGGAACTTTGTCCAAGAGCTTGATGGCCTGGTATCTGCTGAAAGAAGTCGGTGCTGAGCGGCACGAGTGAGCCTCATCAAGAGCCACAATCGACTGGTCTGGGGTCTCGTACTTCTGCATAACGTTCTCGGCATTCTCCATGCTCGTCAGAAGACGTGTATCCTGCGTGTGCCACATTTCCAGGTCGCTAACAGGGTCGAAGTTGTCGATATCGTACTCCAGGTAGGCCTCCTGAGTCTGCTGGTCATACCTCACAGAGATTGCACTGTAGACGTTCTCCCAGAGAGGTTTGGAGAACTTAGAGTACGTCGATTCGACGAACTCAAGGACACCGGCCCAACTTGGGGAGAACTTAACCGTGAGCTGGCCGAACACAAAGTCGGCAACTATCTCGTTCAAAAGCTCAGAAGGCTCGTCGTTCTCGAACTCCTTGATAAGGTTCCGGAACCGCAACTGTATATCTCTACCGTGCTGCAAGTCAAGTGGAACCTGTTCGATGACTCTGAGACTGGAGACCGTCTGTGGTGCTTCCTTGCCCTGAATCTGGTACAGAGAGATTATAGCGTTCAATGACTGTTCCCTGGCCTCATGGCTTGGCTTGCGGAGGTTCAGGGAGACAGTCTGGATCATCTCATTGCTGGAATCCTTGAGCAGCTGCGGAGCGGTCTCGGAATCCACACGGGACAGCAGGCGGTTGAAATGGGTTAGGAAAGATGTGCTAGAGGCGTTCACGTCAAAATCATTCAGGCTGAGTTCAATGGCCTTTGAAATGTCGCCAGAAGTGAGCTCCTTCTGGTTCGCCAAGACTCCCAGCAGAGTACCATCCAAATCCACCATGAAGGGCTCCCTCGAGCTCTTCTTCTCTTTGTCAGTGGTGGTGTTCATGTGGCTGTCTAAGAATGTGAGAAGTTTGGACGAGTTGACCTGGGCCTTCGAGTTGTCCAACACGGACACACGCCAGGCAATGTCGAGAGGCTTTGATTCGTCGAACTCGAGAGTAAACTTCTTGAAATCCTGTGGGATCACAACATTAAGAGAATCTATAATGCCTTTCTCTTGCATGCGGGCCAGGAAATAGCCGATCTGCTGGTGGTGATCCTTCCAGTTGCGGGAGATGAAACTGCGGACTGAGTCGGCAGCGAACGTAATTGTCTTATCCCGGCAGAGGTCTGTGGCGTAGTCAACGAAGGGAAGGAACTGGTCGCCGTTGTTGGTAGAAGTTAAGGTGCCAAAGAGCGACACATGATTCTTCGATATCGACTTCTGGTCAGCGTTTCTCATGAGAGTGGCAGCCCACTGAGAAAGAACGTCTCCAAAGTTTCTTTCGTTGATCTCGTCGTCGTCGTCCTGGACCATAATCTTGTTGGACTTCTCTCCGACAAGGTGGAAAAGCTTGAAAAGCGGGTCCCACCGGGGAACCTTGACACCGCTCTCTGCGAAACTCAGCGTCGAGAGAAGCTCGGCGACCGACGTCAGCTTCTGGTAATCCTCGATACCTTCCTCATTGTCATCGAGGGTGACCTTGACGACGCTTTCGATCGTCTCGTAGACTGGTTTGGCATTCTCCGGGGAGGATGCGTAGCCGAGCACGTCCATAACAACGTCCGAAAGAACTGACTCACTGTAAGGGCTCTGCAGTGCGTACTTTGTCAGTGGCATGAGGATGAGCTTCGTCTTCGAGTGAAGGTATCCGCCGCCAGCCTTAAGGGAGTCGGCAAAGATGGTCACGAGAGCAGCATGGTAACTCTTCTCGCTGAGCGAGTTACCCTGAGCCACGACGTTGTCAAGCTCTTCGAAAGCATACTGGATGAACCTGTCAAGGCTGTCGGACTTTGCCTTCTTGACAAGGAAGGAGATGGCCTGTGCTGTGAACTTTGTGATGTGCTGCTTCTTCTGGAGGGTCATCAGTGGCAGCAGCTCTCTGAAAGTGGGGACGAGATCCTTCGAGACGGCCCGAGAGAGGTACTTGAAGACGTATGCGAGAGCGTTGAAGATGGACTCGAGTGCATCAGCATCGGTCTGAGTCAGTGCAATCTCCCGGAGTGTCTTGAGGGTGTCCTGGTAGTAGGGCAGGAAGTCTGGTCCGAGATCGTGGCAGAACTGTGAGAGCAGCTCGAGGGTGGCCTGCAGAGAGAGGGGATCGTTAAGCAGGAGGGTCTCCTTGAGTGCATTAAAGATCTTCTCCTGATGGAACAGGACCTGCGGTAAGCTGGCCGCAATTGGCTCGAGTGTGTCTACAAGAGCGGTAAAGTTCTTGGACAGATTGATCTCCCTCCAGTGGTCCAAGGCAGAGATGAAGAAAGAAGTATCGGTCTCCTGGTAAGGCTTCCTGGTGAGGTCCGTGATCGGATCGATCTTGATAGAGTCCACTCTGTCTCTAAAAGACTGGAAGGCAAATCTCCTCGAAGAGGAGGTTGTCTGGAGCTTCTTAACCATGATTTTGATGGGTAGAGACTGTGGTACAACTAGGTTGAATACTATATAGAGAATACCAGGGATCTTTTTTAAAAAAAAAAAAAAAAAATTTCGGCAGCAAAAGAAACGAGCCAAGGCCTAGCTAGAGGCAGGGGAGAGGGAGAGCGAGAGAGATTCTACTGTGAAGGAAAATATACAGTCTGGGCAGGGCAGACCTTTAAATTGAAACTTGACCTATTTAAAACAAGAACAGAGGGTCTCTTCAGGGTAGTTATATTAGAAATGGGGGGCGTGCCGACGGAAAGGGCGCCGTTATTATCGGACAATCCCTATGCTGATGACCCTGCTGTTGCCGAGGCGCTAGGCAATGCGTCGCGATCGGGCAGCAAGGGAACGTCTACTACTGTAGAAACCAGAGAATCTAGTGGTACGCTTAAAAGCACTGCCAAGGTCTCTGCGGGAGTTGGTTCCGCCGGTACTGCTGGTGGTACTGCTCCAGGTTCTGGAGCTATTGGCGTGAAGAAGGTGGCGAAGAAGGTCGCTCCTGGCATTGTGCCGCAGAGAGCGGGCAGAACGACTCAGAAGATGAAGCTTCTTCCGGAGTCGCTGGAGTACGATTCGGAGCCGGCCAAGGACGTGAAGCAACTATCGTTGCAGCAGATCAAAGACACCAGTGCCCGCAAGGATGCTGCGCGGCTGGGTAAGAAGCAGCGGTCGATGCTCCCGAGAGTCACCGCGTACTGTACTGCCGGCTCGTACAGGATGCGGGACCTGATCAGGTGGTTACAGGACAAGAAGCGGGCGCACGCAACGTCGCCGAAGCTGTTCGACGAGTGTATCTACACGCCGTTTGCGTACAAGAACTGGCGGTCGAACAGCTCGAGCAGTTGGGACATGCTGCATGGCATGGCTGACGTTCACGGCTCTCAACCGCCGGCTCCGCCACGCAAATGCGGCGATGGCGATGGCGACGGCGATGGCGATGGCGACGGCGACGACGGCGGCGACGACGGCGACGACGAGCCTGACCGGTCTGCAGACCTGAGCGGACGGTCGAACTCGCAGATGATCCGACTGGACGACGAAGGTGGGGAGATCGACCTGGCCAAGCGGTCGACGGACATCTTCGTCTTTGAGTACGGTGTCGTCGTGCTGTGGGGCTTCAGCAAGAAGGAGGAGCAGGTGTTCCTGGACGACCTGGCCAAGTTCGAAAACGAGAAACTGGCCGACGAGGACGTTCAGGCGGAGGAGTTCAACTACTACGTGACGCAGTCGTACCAGCCGCGTATCTACAACGACTTCATCTCGCTGAGAGACGACTCCAACTACATGACGAAGCTGAGCATCTCGTACGCTATCTCGCAGAGCGTCAAGATCTCGCTGTTTGAGGAGCTCGTCGACAACACCATCGAGGACACACAGGACATCCCGCAGCAGATATCGGAGACGGGTAAGGTGGAGATGACGAAAGACGAGATCATGAAGTCGATCGGCGAGCTGTTCATTCTGCGGATCAACATCAATCTGCACGGCGCCATTCTGGACTCGCCGGAGCTGATGTGGTCGGAACCGCAGCTCGAGCCGATCTACCAAGCGACGCGAGGCTACCTAGAGATCAACCAACGAGTGAGCCTGCTTAACCAGCGGCTGGAGGTGATCTCTGACCTGCTGCAGATGTTGAAGGAGCAGCTGACTCACAACTACGACGAGCAGTTAGAGCTGATCGTGATTGTGTTGATCTCTGCGGAGGTTCTGATCTCGATGATCAATATCGTCGTGGACCTGCTGGCAGGCAGGTAGGTAATGGCTGAGATAATAATTACACTTTCCTACAGATTTCTTTGCATCCGATCAGATATTCTCATTCACAGATATAAACGCTAATATACAACCCAAGATGAGAGGAAGAAGATTGCTTCGGCAAGCTTACAGCTCCTGGGAAGCTCTGGCCTTCTTCTTTGGCAGGAGCTGAGGCTGGATGTTTGGAAGGACACCACCCTGGGCGATGGTGACGTTGCCAAGCAGCTTGTTAAGCTCCTCGTCGTTTCTGATGGCGAGCTGCAGGTGTCTTGGGATGATTCTGGTCTTCTTGTTGTCTCTGGCGGCGTTACCGGCGAGCTCGAGAATCTCGGCAGTGAGGTACTCGAGGACAGCGGTAAGGTAGACAGGGGCACCAGAGCCAATTCTCTGGGCGTAGTTGCCTCTCTTGAGGAGTCTGTGAACACGACCGACTGGGAAAGTCAGGCCAGCTCTGGCAGATCTCGAAGTAGATGCTTTCTCTGTAGTTCCGGCTTTTCCGCCCTTTCCTCCAGACATGGTTATTTAGATTTAGTTGGTTAGTAGAGAGAAGAAGGAAAAGAAGAGAAGGGGAGGTGGGGCACCGCAGCGGGGACGTTCTCTTATATACGGTACGGGGTGAAAAGAAAAACAATGGCGGGAAGACGCGCAGGCAGGAAACCGGCCCCTCCTCTCCGCCTGCCTGTCCTCCCCGGTGGACTGTGAGATAACCGTGTACGTGTGTTTGGTTGCAGATCAAAGAATCCTGGCAGGTTCGCGATTCCAATTTTTACTCGACCGGGGTGTAAAAATTGGTCCCTTGAAAAAAAAAAAAGATTCTTGGAAAAAAAAGAGTGGGGAGAATCAAAATTTGGCCGGTCGCGCCTGGCAGGTTGGTGCAGTGCGTGTATTTACACACCAGGGAGTAAAAAAAGGCACAGCAGCTGTGGGTGTAATTGGGCCCCTAGAGAACGCTCGTGAGCGCGTCGGCGTATTGTTTGCGGCATGTAGCGGTCAGGCAGAAGCTTGCGGGCCGGCGTGTTGTTATTTTGCATCGTGGGCCACGGCGCGTATATAATGCGAGCGGTTCCCTGCAGGCTTCCCCTGCCCCCCCTCTCTTCTCTTAACCACACTACTTTTTATCACCAACAATGGCACCAAAAGCAGAGAAGAAGCCCGCCTCCAAGGCCCCAGCTAAGAAGACCACCTCCGAGCCAAAGAAGAGAACTAAGGCTAGAAAGGAGACCTGGTCGTCTTACATCTACAAGGTCCTCAAGCAGACCCACCCAGACACTGGTATCTCCCAGAGAGCCATGTCGATTATGAACTCGTTCGTCAACGACATCTTCGAGAGAATCGCCGCCGAGGCCTCGAAGCTCGCCGCTTACAACAAGAAGTCGACCATCTCTGCCCGTGAGATCCAGACCGCTGTCAGACTGATCCTCCCAGGTGAGCTTGCCAAGCACGCTGTTTCTGAGGGTACCAGAGCTGTCACCAAGTACACCTCTTCGACCTCCGCTTAAGCGCGCAGCGTATCCCACGGTATATAACTGTTGTGTTTATGTATATTAGCAATCCACTTAACAAGTTCGCATGTAGCACCGAGCTGCCACCGGGGCAAGTTATCTTAAGATCATCTTTACATATATCATTACGTAACCTCTCCTGTGCACCACCTTTTCCTTCCCTCGTATCTCCCCCGATCTCATCCCGTGTGCCCGAAACAATGGCCGATGGAAAATTCCATCACCCTGCGCGCGCGCTCGCTCGCTTCCTCTGCACACATTGTGTCGGTCGAGAGCCGCCGATTTAGCTGCGGTGGCTGTATTGTGCAGTGTATGCCTGGACAATAGAGGGGGCTAATCGGCACCGGGCGGGGCGATCCGACCCCGCACAAGCCAAAACTAGCAGTGCCACGTCGGCCGATGTCAAAGGATGAAAGCACGCCATTTCCACCAAAGGACCTTTCGGCTATACTTGGTCCCGCTACCTCGACCTCATCTGGTCATCTGCTTACTGATCACTAGTCACCCCCCTGCCCACATTCTTTTTTTTTTTTGGGAGCTCCCCGCAGCCACTTTTTTTCCACAGCAAACGCACGCACACTTTTGGGCAGGGAAAAAGCCTAATCTAGAAGCGCTCAATTTGCTTCAAGTTTTTTGGAGGCCGGGAGACTTTTTGTCCAGATAAGAAACAGCCCAGACTTCCTGAACGGCCCATCCTCTTCAACAAACTAACCACAAATTCACCTCCCTATAAGTGCAAACTGCAAGACTGATGCTTTCGCCCTCATCTAATAAGGATCCCAGCGAGTACCCGGCGTCCCCGGCCAAGCTGAACGACTTTGAGTTCCTCTCAAAACCCAACAATGCCTCTAATAACGCTTCTAATAACGCCGGTCTCCAGCAGTCACGCCCTGAGGAGACCCTCGGCTCCCCACTCTCGCTGTCCGAGGTCAACCTCGGCGCCGCCGCCGCCGCCGGTTCTCCCGGTGCTGCCGTCTCACCGGGTAACACAGGCGCTCTGACTGCCGCCAACGCCAACACCAATAACAGAGCCGGAGTCAGCAACAACGCAGCCTCTGGTGCCTCTGGTGCCGCTGCTGCCACCGGTCGTCCGCGTAGAAGCAACGGCGGCGGCGACCTCTCCTCTCTCTCATCCAACTGCTCCAGCTTCGGCACCGGCGAAGGTACTCGCCAGGACTCCCTCATCTTTGAGCGCTTCGTGCAGGACCCGATGACCGACGCCCAGCCCGTCCCATCCTCGCTGCCCCGCCACTTCTCCTCCGAGAACTTCGTGCCGCCGTCGCTTGACACCGCCACGGGCCTCATCACTGGAAACGACCCGCAGCAGGAAGTCACGCTCGAGGAGCTCGAGCTCGGCCTCCCACAGAGAAGACCGTCCTCGGTCTCGCTCCAGGCCGCCTTCGCCTCTCCTAGCAGGGCGTCCAACCTGACCCGCCAGATGCGCGGCAGCAACGGCTCCAGCAGACCATCCCTACACTCTGCGCAGACCGACCCGCAGCTTGCCACGCTTCAGGTAGACACAAACTTCCCCGGCGCACAACCCCAGCTCCAGCAGCAGCAGCAGCAGCATCAGCAGCAGCACCAGCTCCAGGTCCAGTCGGGCTCCCCACAGCAGCAGCTCTCGATGTCGCCTGTCATGATGCGCGAGAACAAGTCCGCCTCCTCGTTCTTCTCCTACGCCGATATGATCAACCAGGAGAACGAGGAGAGCACCTTCCCGATCCGCCGGCCCTCGCTCTCGCTCACTATGTCGAGCGGCCGCCTCGGACGTGCCGGCTCGATCGCCTCCGTCTCTACGAACGGCTGCTCCTGTGTCGCTCCAAACCGCTGCAGCAGGCAGCCAGCACCTCGCTCGCCGATCCTCAACGGTTCTGGCAGCAGACGCAACTCGGCCGTGCGGTACCCACAGTCCGTCAGAAGCATCGACGCCATGTCGGACGACAACGACAACGACCAGGCGATGTCGCCAACGGACGCTCCGCGCAAGCTGGTCGGCCTCTCCCGCAGAAGCTCCTCGTTTGTCCGGATCTCCATGACGCATTCGAACAGTGCCAGTTCCGCAAACAAGACCCTCTGGCTCACCCGCACTCACACTGGAAGCAACGGCACCACCACCCCTACCACCACCGCCGCCTCCGCTGCCGCTACACACAGTACGCACCAGCGTATTGACGACCTCGTCGACCACGACTCCTCCTCGTCGGAGGGAGAGTTCCAGACGATGGTCACGAACTGAAACGACCTACCTCCCACCAAAACCAACTAACGCTCTTTGCTCTATATGACAACTTCCCCTCAACACCACCAACGTTTCCCAACCCAACCACTTCACCTCCACTTTACCTCCACTTCTAAACTCAGCCCTCAGGTCTCTCTGGTGCCAGTTTTTAGAGAGTATATATTACTACTATACATATGCAAACATTCCAAGCCTAACAAGCCCGCGTCCCCTACTCGCTCAAGTAGTTCTTCCGGTTGCCGGTCCTCACGAACCGGCGCAGCATCCACTCAACGTCGGCGTCGGCGTCGTCAAGCGTTCCGAGGCGGATCTCGAACAGCCGCATCTCGAAGCGGGGTCCAACCTCGCTGAGCTCAACGTCGTCCCTCGTCTTGACGTACAGGTGCTGCCGCACGCTGATGAAGTCCTCCTTGTTGACAAACGAGATCACTCTAGGCGAGTCCTTTTTGACTCCCGGTGGGAACAGGTGCTTCAGCACCGTCTCGGTCCTCTTGCCGAGCGGTGTCGTCAGGTTCTCAAACACCAGGTGTGGGTAGGCCTCGCTGACGTTACCGACGTTGTACAGGTCGTGCCGGAGCACGACGTTGTGCAGTGTGAACGTCACTGTTGGGCCGTGTGGCAGATGGCAGATCGTCATCGTCGACGGCACACCTCTGTGCTCATGGACGACGACGATGTCAGTGATTCCAGACTTCTTGCAGGTATCCACCAGAGTGGCCATAACGTAGTTACCTCTGTTCACACGGATCGAGTTTGGGAACATCAGTTTCACCTCCTTCGTGAACTGCGACAGCCGCGACGACGGATCTCTAGACGTCGTGATGATCACCTTCGGTTCGGCAAGACCGCTGAGGTCAGCGTACTCGTCGTCAACCTCCTCGTTCTCCTTCTGGACGGTCTCATCATAGAGGTAATCCTTCTGGAGCTGGGAGTCGTCGGCGATGTCCCTAGGCAGGTTCTTGCCCGAAGCAAGCGCCTGGGCAAGCTGGTGACGCTTTTCTATCTGAGACTGTTCTTTCAGCTGCTGCGCCTTGCGGTACAGGTACTCCTTGCGCTCTCTGGCCTGTCTTCTAAGCATGGTTCTTGGTGTGAAGAGTGGAGATAAAAAAATTCAAAAAAAAAAAAAAAAAAAATTCAGGTCGTTTCCTAAACGGGAATCCGACTAGTCAATGCGGTGAAGAGGATGGTGAAGGGGACTAGCGTGGAACGACATCCGTTGAAAGTGGGTCTTTCTATGTTGCTATACTATTACTATACACATTTCATACTAATGACTGGTTCCATCCATTGTTCATCCATATTATTCATAAAACTTGATAGGTTTTCTGGTTTGTCTAGAACATACTCTTGGCTATGTTTCCGGCAAGTAGAGAAATAGAGTATCCCAGAGATTAGTGTGTAGATAGAGGTTCGGGAAGTATATGAAGAAACTATTGTGAACTATACGCTGAACTATACGACTCTAGTGATTTTCAACTCCAAATACCTTTGCAAACCTACTAAACGACGGACCTCTTCTCCAGCAGTACCACAAATCCCCTGATCCATCATATCAGCATTTTTTTTGTACCCCACAGCCGAGACCCCTACATTTTTACCCTGAGTGATACGTCTCACTATTTAGCCGCACATGGTCTACTTGTCTAGTTGGTCGATTCCGGACAGGTTTTGCCGGGTGACCATTGGAGAATACGAAGCGGAGTCGGTATTGGTTGGGGTCAAAATAGGAGAACTCCCGATCTTCCAATTGATTGCCACGGATGGGAAAGAGCGCGTCTGGGCCTGTATCCTAAAGAAAGAGTCTGACTTCAAGACCCTATTTTCGTTGAATAACATCTACAGCGTCGACAAAGACACCATCCAGCAGATGCTGAAGCAACTGAAGACTATTGAAAGTGCTATAAACAACGACAATGAGCTCGAAATTGACGTCGACTTGGGGAAGTTGCCGTTGGTGACACTCAGGCGAGGGGACTTCCAGGTGAAGGTCCCACTCGAAGAGCTGGAAAGCAGCGACGATAAGCTTCCGGTATTCCAGCAGTTGCTGCATAAGCTGATTGAATTCTCAAGCCTGCAATCGCGGATTCTGTCGAAAGAACAGGCCGAAATCGATAACAAGAACCAGATCATTATGAAGTTCCTAGTGGACAGGATCCAAAACCTCGGAACGATCTTGGGCACCGAGGAAGGCCACGAGATGACCGACAAGGAAATCTTCAACCACGAGGCTGTCAAGTCGATGTTTCTCACCAATGGTGGCTTGAAGAGATCGCTTGGTACTTCCCCCGAGAGCATCAGACGGAAGGTTACGGAACGGTTCGAAACCGAGTCTGAGGAGCTCAGGCTGCAAACGATATTCAACAAGGAGTTTGCACCTCAATGGAAGGCCATTGCAGGTACCACTCAGGGGGAAGAGGAGGAGACAGCTACGGTGTCAAAGACAACGTACATAAAGCAGGAGGAAGACGGCTTGGACAAGGTGGCCCCCGGTAAGAAACGCACTGCGTTCCAGTTACTGCTGGGCGCCAAGAAACGCAAGGCGTAGTTGCTGTGTAGTCTAATCTATTCTATAAATAATCAGCTGTCTGTGCAGACACTTTTAACCGCCTCCTCCCACGAGGAGATGATTGTATCCAGATCCTTCCGCTGCTTAGCGTTCCGGCGCCGGTAGATACCCCGCAGGAAGTACGACCAGAACTGGACGAACTCATGAAGACCGGGGTAGTTTCTAGGGGTAGTGGTGAGCTTGTTGAAGGTGCCGCGGTCCTGGAGAGCCGTGATGGGTGACTTGGTACGGTCGAAGTACTCAGAGAACGTTGAGAGTCCGAGCCTCGTGATGAAATCGGCAGCGTTGCCGAGGGTCTTCAACTTGTCCGGATTGTAGCCGATCATGTAAAGATCCTCGCCGAACGCATCCCGAACGGCATAGTCCACAGCCTCCATCACTAGAGTCGTGATCTGGTTGTACACTCTGTCAGAGAGGGCGAAGAAGGATGGTGCGCCATCCTTGGAGGCTGGCACGGTAGTCTTCGGCTCAGATACAAGCCCCGGAACCGGCACCGGTGCTGGTGGCGCAATTTCAACTCTATCATCGTCCATCATCTCATCGTCGTTCATCATCGAGTCATCGTAGAACTCGGGCTCTGGAGTGTCACCAATGACGTTTTCCTTGTTCGAAGGTGTCGTACGCAGGCTTTCGTCGATGATCTTCTCGGCGATGAGCTCTGCCGTCATACCATGCCGGTAGGAGATCGTGAGCACCTCGTTTGTGAGCGCCTTGACGCACAAGTTTTTGTCATCAGTCATCAGAATCACGAGCGACTGAGGGTGCTCCTTCTTCAGATAGAGGCAGTAGTCGAGGATCGAGTCGTCGTAGGAGGACTCGGCGTCGATCGCCTCGTACAGTTTCTGGGCCTTAACCACCGGATTGTTGTCGTGCAAGCACGCGTAGATCCAGTCGGTGGCATTTCTGGCCAAGCGGCCGATGTCCTGGCCCTGAGCATTCTTTGATTGCGCTCCTGTCTTCACCTTGTGCTTGTCTAGCTCTGCAGTGACCTGAATTGGCACCGCCAGCTGGTACGAGTCGTTGTACTTAGAGTGGACCCGCTTGAGGCGGTCCAGGATCGCCAGGTGGCTCATGGCGAAGTTTGTGTCGACAACTAGGTAGATCGTGTGCGGTGCCTTTAGAGAGGCACGCCCGTCGCGGCCGTCGAGCTCCATGGCAGTCTCCTCCATATACCTAGAGGAAAAGAGGACGAGACACTAAAAGGGTAAGTATACTTATCCCTTACATTTTTTTGAACCCTGTCTTTAGTAGAGGGATTACATTACAGCACACAGGAGTTCGGGACTTCGATAAGGTTGGATGGATTCACATAAATAAGGGCTTTGTAGGTGCGCTGCCGCGAAACTACTCAAGAAGTACTCAGGCAGAAGCCTTTCTGGCGTTCGTGTAGGTGAGGAAGCTGTCGTCCTTCCACTTCTCGTACTCGAGGTCGACCTGAGCCTCCATGTAGAGCGACTCAGGGTCGGAGGTGACGTAGTGGGTGTACGTGGCCTCCTCGTCTCCGATAATGACCTTCTTCTTGCCTTCACTCTCAGCGGCGTCGGCCATGAGCTGAACCTGGCAGGTTCTCTCGAGCAGGGTGAAGAGGTAGGCGGCCTCGTCGACGGTCTTGCCGGCGGTGAGGAGGCCGTGGTTGGCGAGGATGACGGCACGGGCGTTGCCTGAAGCGGCGGCGATCTTGCGACCCTCATCACGCTCGAAGGCGACACCGCCAAAGTCCTTGTAGACGGCCTGGTCGTTGTAGAAGGTGCAGGCGTCCTGGTTGAGCATCTCGAGGGGCTTGGCGAAGCACGAGTAGGCCTTGCCGTAGACGGAGTGGGTGTGGCAGGCGGCGTTGACGTCCGGTCTGGCCTTGTGGAGAGCCGAGTGGATGGCGAAGCCGGCAGCGTTGAGGGTTCCCTTGGTGTTGCCGCCGATGATGTTGCCGTCCTCGTCGACGTGGATGAAGTCGGAGGCCTTCATCATGGAAAAGTGGGTGCCGAGCGGGTTGATCCAGAAAGTGGTTGGGTCGACCGGGTCCCTCACGGAGATGTGGCCTGCGGAGCCCTCGCCGAAGTGCCTTCTACCAAAGACACGGAACTGGCCGGCCATGTGCTCGAGGACCCACTCACGCTTCTCATAAGGGTCGTCGAAGGTGGGGATTGGGTATGGGTCCGGGTTGCCCATGGCGACGTTCGAGGCGCCCTGGTGGTCCATCTTGTAACCTCTGGACGTCGAGGCGACGATCTTCTGGGTCTCCTCGGTCTTCTTCTCGGTGGTGGCCGTCGTGGTAGACATCTTTAAATTTGGTGCTTTTAACAAGTTTCGTCCTGCAGGCCAAGAAATAACCGCAGCTTTATATATGCACCAGCCGTTTCTGAGGCTTCCCCTCCTCTCCTTATCGCCAGCACCATCGGCATCCGGCTGGCCAGATTGGGGAATTAGCGATCCGCTCTCCATTCTCCGCCCGCGGTGCTAAGGAATTTCTTGCTACAGCAGCCAAAGTGTGGTTTTCGCGGGAGCCTGCCGTTGGGGGATACTACCGTACGCTGCGAAGCAAAGTGTACTTCGGGCAGTGAAAAAATTTCGCTGCGAAGCGCATGTACGAGCTGTAGTTGGGAGGGGGTCAGCCAGGGGGGGAGGGGTGGAGTGGCCAATTGCACCACGGACCATATGGCACCCTTGAAACTGTAGAATATTTGACGGTACCTTACCTTTGGCGGTTAATTCCTCTTTCTATTGCTACTTTTCTGATAATCTATCTCTCCCACCCTCTTTAATCCTCCCAATCCCTAATGGCCTAGCCAGCTCGGCAAAAATTGGCACGGCCGGCATGTCATAATTGAGACCTGAAGCGACTCAGGTGTGGCTGAAAGTGCCTCAGCATCCGACCACAACTGCTTCCAAAAGTGGCTTGCCTTGTTAGTAGAAGTTGGAACTGATAAGAGGATCGATCCAAGATTAATAGAGAGAGAGAGAGAGAGAGAGATGGAGAGAGAGAGAGATGGAGAGAGAGCACAGGTAGTATATTTGTATGTATATATAGAGAGGGGAGAGGCGAGCGGGGATTAGAAGGCATCCCACTTCTCCTCGTCTTCGAAGCTATCGCGCTTGGCGGTCTTCTTGACGGGCTTGCTTCCCAAGCCAGGCAGTTCGGTCTTCTTGGTTGGCTTCTGGAGACCGAAGGCCGGCTCTATAGGGGTGTCTCTGTAACCGCCGGAGGGCTGCTCGCCGACGCCGTCAAACAACGACGAGTACTTCGAATGCGAGCCGGCGTTGCCGGTCTGGTCGAGCTGGTGCTGCAGGGCTGTGCCGGTCTCCTGGACACGCTGGCCAAACTGCTCCATGGCGCGGCGGGCCTGGACGGTGTAGTCCTGTGCGGCGAACTGCTTGACGCCGGGCTGCACAACGGTGTCGTTGATCTCCTTGACGGACTTGGCCACCGTCGACGAGAACAGGCCCCAGCCTTTCGAGAACGTGCCGACCGGGTCCGACTGGAACGCATCCATCGTGAAGCCGGCGAGCGAGCCACCCTGGCCGCGGCGGGCACCGCCCGCGCCAGCAGCAGAGCCGCTGCTCGTGGCGCCGCCCGAGCCAAAGCCCTGGTACTTGCCGCCCTGCGACGGCGGCAAGTTGTCTGGGCGAGACTCGTTGACGGAGCCCAGCTTAGCGAAGTAGGCCTCGTTCTGCTGCTTCTGGGACGGCACCTCGTCGGAGTACCGGCCAGAGCCGCTGCCGCTGACTGCTCCGCCACCAACGGCAGGAGAGGCCCGGCTACTGCTGCTGCTGTGCGAGGCGCTGGCAGAGGCCAGCGTAGGAAGCTGCTCGCCGCTGTGGTCCGGAGCGGTCCACTCGGTGCCCTCGACGAGCGACGTCAGGTAGAGCTTGTAGTCCTCGGCGACGTAGTTGTCGTACTTGGCCTTTGGCGGCAGCTTCATGTCGAGGCCGTGCGACTCAAAGTACTCGCGGCAGTTGTCGTTGCCGCCCTTGTCCATGCGCTCCAGCTCCTCCTGCTTGAACTGGTCCATCGTGATCGAGCGGACGAACGAGATGTGGACGCCCAGGCCTCTGTGGACACCGGCACACTCAAGACAGATAAAGATGCCGAATTTCGGCGAGGCCCACTGCGGGTTCGGGGCCTGGCAGTCGAAGCACTTCTTGTTTCCTCCTTGCTTTTGAAGGGCCAGCAGCTTGCGCCGCGTGGCGGGGTCAACGGTCCACTGGTTCGACATGGCGCTGGATAGGGCTGTTGCTGCTCGTGGGGGTGTTGCTCGTTATTAACAAAGGAGAGGAAAATCCTGTAGCGGCTGATTTCAGTGGAGTTTCGCGCGACCAGGCGAGATTTCAGGATTTCGGGGGGGGGGGGGGGAATAAAATTTT
>JADIOY010000109.1:0-31747 GCA_018344475.1 Xiuguozyma silvatica | reverse complement strand
TCCTTTTTTTTTTTTTTTTTTTTTTTCCCCCCCCAGCCCCTGCGGCGCACATGCAAATTTCGGCTCCCCACTACTGTTCCAAAAGATACCCCGCATGCACCCCGTCATCTGACTTACAGTATCTCTCACACCTCCCTCGGCATAAAAAGTCGGTATAATTAGCCGCAGAGAGGCTGTGCAATCTTTAGTCAAAAGTGTATTAGTACAAGTTGTCCGTAAACTCCATTTAGTTAACTCTGCGGCGCTTTCTGGCATCCCACGGTCCGTTGCGGCGGTTTGAGCCCGAGGCAGCGTCCGTCGAACTCTCGCTGGCTTGGCTCTCTGCCGCGGCCTTCTTGGCTGCTTCCGCCTTATCAATCTCCTCCTGCTTAATCTTCCACTTCCAGTCGCCGAACCGGCGCGAGTACGACTCCATGTCCCAGTTCTTCCAGACCTGGCGGCCGTAGACGGTCCTTTTCACGAGCTCCTCGTTCTCCTTCAGCTCTTTCGCCACGCGCTCCTTGTAGTTATTCAGCTTGTAACTCAGCGGCCACAGCTTGTCCGCAATGTGCGAGCCCTGTGCGTTTGCCGCAAGATCCACCACGTGCGGCACCAGCTTGTTCAAAAGCCGGCGCCGCGTAGGGGCGTCCAGCTTCTCGGGGTCTGAAATGCAGTGCTCGACGACGTGCGAGAAGACGCCGTGCATGCACAGCTTCAGCAGCGTCGCATCCTCGAGCGCCAGAAGTGCCTGTGTGGCAGCCTTCAGGAACCGCTTGTCGTAGCCGACGAGCTTCTCCAAGAACAGCGCACGGCGGCGCTCCTCGCTTGTCGGCCAGTCGTCCTTCTTCGAGAAGAGCGTTGACTCTGTCAAGTGGAGCACGTTTTCTAATAGGGCAGACTTGTCGCCGGTACCTCTGTTGAAGAACTCAAACAGCTTCGCAACCAGCTCGTCCCTCAGATACCCGTCGTTGCGCTCGGAAGCGTCGATCAGCGACTCACCCAAGCCAAAGTTATTCACGATCAGCTCGTTCAGTATCGGCACCAGCTGGTCCAGCACCTCCTTCTGGTCCTGGCTGCGCAGCTTCTCGAGCAGCGACTGCACGACGAAGGCTCCCGTTGTCTCTCTCTTGGCCAGCTTTGTCACCCGGTCCTGCATGTAGCTCTTGTAGATCCGGTTGATGTTCTTCATCTTCTGGTTCGAGAGGGCCGTCTCGAGGAAGTGCGATCCGACGGGGTCACTCAGCAGATACTCAACAAATGCACCCTCCTTGTCGTTCTTGGGCTCGTTGGCTGGTGCAAACGTCTTGTTCCAGAACGGCCGGTCTCTGTCGACGATACCTTCGAGCTCGATCAGGAGCTGCAAGACAGGGGAGGCGACCGGGTCGATGGCCATCTCTCTGAGGGACTCGGTCGTCTGCCCTTCGAACATCTTGTCAATGATCTCCTTCAAAGCGTCTTTGAAAGTGCTAGGCACCTCGAAGGCACGCTTGTAGTCCTCGTTGTCCTCCAGCTCGACCATCTTACGGGCGATCTTGGACTTCTTCGATCTAAGGATCGAGTTCGACTCGATCGAAGACGGAAGGGTCTTTCCGGCCAGAACGAGCAAAAGCAGGCGCAGAACATGCGAGCCGTACTTGCTCTTGGCGAGCTCCTTCAACTTAGGGCCGATCTCCTTAACGAGCTCGAGCACGATCGACTCCATGGTGGCCTCGTCGTCCTGGTCCTCGTCCTCGTAGTCGGCGTAGTCCTCGTCCTGTCTTCTCGAAAGCTCTTTTTCGACCATCGACGCCACACGCACCAGGAACGTCTCGAGCACGTGCGAGGCGTACTTGTGGATCGACTCCTCATACAGGTGGCCCTTGGTGCCGTTGTACATCTGGCGCAGCTGCGACTCCGTCGCACCGAGAACCAGCCGCTCCATCAGCTTCGAGCAGATCTGGTTGGTGGCCAGCTTCAGTTCCTGGCCCTTGGCCTCGTCAAAGACACCCTGGATAAACGCAGCGCGCTGCTCTGGGTTCTCAAACGTGTCCAGGTTGAGGTTCTGCTCGGCCTGCTTGAAGTACTGAGACTGCTCCGAGGAAAGAAGGCCAAAGAATGGCATCTGCTCTGGGGCGTCCGAAACGGCATCGACTGTCTCGACAGATTTAATATCTTCACCAGCACTCTCGTCACCATCATGTTTGTGGTGGTGATGCTTGTGGTGGTGCTTGTGCGTGTGCTTCTTTTCCTTTTCCTTCCGAGGCATCTCTAGAAGGACTTGTAATTGATAGATCGCACTAACAAATTTTTTTTAGAATTTTTTTTTACATAGTGTAGGTTTTTCAGCTCCTTTCTTTTTTTTTTTTTTTGAAACCTCTATAAAGCTCTTTTTTTTTTTGGCTCGTTATATATAACACACTGTAGAAGCTATGGACTCCGACGAAGACTACGTCGACAAGCCACCTTCGGATGATGAGGGATTGGGAAGAAGGTCAAAGTCCCGGAAGAAGGGAGACAGACACTCCGGAAAGCACCAGGAGTCCTTGAAGGGCGTCAACGGCGGCTACTCGTGGGAGGATGAGTACCGGCGTTCCTGGGATATAGTGCAAGAAGATGAGAGCGGTTCGTTAGAGACGATCGTGTCTGGGCTGGTCGAGTCGCAGAAGAAGCGGTACCTGAAGAATGTGACGCCATTCCAGCGCGGCATTATCCGGACGGTCGTGCTTGTGCTGGACTTCTCGAAGGTTATGAGAGAGAAGGACCTGCGTCCCAACCGGGCGTCGATGATGATCTCGTATGCGATTGACTTTGTGACGGAGTTCTTCGACCAGAACCCGATCTCGCAGCTGAGCGTTGTGATCATGCGCAACGGGTTGGCGCAGCTCGTTTCGGAGGTGAGTGGCAACCCACATGACCACATCGAGGCACTCAAGAGCCTCAAGAGAGTCGACCCTGAAGGTGACCCGTCGCTGCAGAATGCGCTCGAGATGGCTCGTGGCCTCCTGCTGCACGTGGCGTCGCACTGCACACGCGAGGTGCTGATCGTGTTTGGTGCGCTGTTCACCTCGGACCCGGGGAACATCCACTCGACGATCCAGGAGCTCGTCAAAGAGAAGATCAGCGTGAAAGTGATCGGCCTGACGGCGCGCGTGGCCATCTGTGACGAGCTGTGCAAGCTGACAAACCACGGCGATCTGCTCAACTCGTACAATGTCGTGCTGAACGAGCAGCATTTTAGGGACCTGTTCATGGACGCGGTGACGCCGCTGGCGGTGACCAAGACCGAGTCCGAGCACAAGGGTGGCTTTACGTTAGTCAAGATGGGCTTCCCGAAGCGGATCAGCGAGTTCGAGCCGAGCCTGTGCTCGTGCCACTCGAAGCTCGTCCACGGCGGCTACATTTGCCCGAACTGCAAGAGCAAAGTGTGCGTGCTGCCCACGGTGTGCCCCTGCTGCGACCTGATGCTGATCCTCTCGACTCACCTGGCACGGTCGTACCACCACCTCTTCCCGCTGAAGCTGTTCGTACAGGTCCCCGTTGCTGCACACTACGACTCGGCCAGATGCTACGGCTGCAACGTCAAATTCCCGCTAGGCGTGGACGACGGCGGGCGCCAGGGGCTCACGAGCGCCCGGTTCCGCTGTACGGACTGCTCGCACGACTTCTGTGTCGACTGCGATGTGTTCATCCACGAGGTGCTACACAACTGTCCGGGATGCGAGAGCCAGGCACGGAAGTGACAAAAGAGCCGGGAACGTGCTATAGCTATATAGATTGTACATTACACCTTACATTATACCTTGCTAATATCACTTAGTTGCAGCCACTCCTCCGATCTTTCGGTCCCAGGACCCTGGGGCACTGCTAAAATAGGAAGTGTGAGGGGGAATTGGGTCATTTACTCGCCGCCGGCAAAAAATGTAAGGGGGGGGGGAAGAGATCGTGGAATAGAATAATAGTGGAGAATATTGGGGGTTCGCACATTTCAATTACACCCCCTATCTTTAAAGGCGACTAAACGAGGTAAACCAGGGTTATCATGTCCACGAAGGCCGTTGTCAGATCGATCAAGAACGTCGTCAACGGGTACTCGCCAGTACAGGTTCTCGTGCGCAATGCGACCTCGAACGACCCCACGGGCCCCACCGTCGGCCAGATGCAGGACGTTGCTAACCACAGTTACAACAGAGCGGAGTTCCTCGAGCTGATGGACATCATCGACCGCCGGCTCAACGACAAGGGCAAGAACTGGCGCCACGTGGCCAAGTCCTTGACTCTGCTCGACTATCTTGTGCGCTACGGCTCCGAGAGCGTCGTTGTCTGGGCCAAGGACAACCTGTACGTTATCAAGACTTTGCGGGAGTTCCAGGCCACCGACTCTGCCGGCCACGACCAGGGCGCCATCATCCGCGTCAAGGCCAAGGAGCTGACGGACCTGCTGCAGGATGACGACCGGCTCCAGGAGGAGCGTGCAGCCGCATTGAAGGGCCGCAGCCGCAAGGGCCGCCGCGACAGACACCGCGACGACCCATACGACGAGGACCTGCAGCGCGCCATTGAAGAGTCCCAGCGGACTGCCCAGGAGGACGAGGACCGTAGACACAACCGCAGCGGCTCAGACGAGTCGCTCCAGCGCGCCATCCAGCTGTCCCTGGAGGAGGAGGAGATGCGCAAGCGCAACCAGAACCTGCTCGACCTCGATGACGACGACGACGGCGCACCCGCCGTGTTCGGTGTCTACGGCCAGCAGCAGCAGCAGCAGCAGCAGCAGGGCCAGATCATCGGCTACGACATGTATGGCAACCCTGTATACGCCAACCAGGCCATGGCCACTGGATACCTGCAGAACGCCTACCAGCAGCAACAGGCCCTCGCTCAGCAACAGGCCCTCGCTCAGCAGCAGGCTCTCGCTCAGCAGCAGGCACAGCAGCAGGCTCTTGCCCAGCAGCAGCTCGCCCAACAGCAGGAATACTACCGCCAGCAGCAGCTGCTCTACCAGCAGCAGCTCGCCCAGGCCCAGCAGCAGGCCGCTCTTTCGCAGCCAACGGACTCGAACAATCCGTTCGCCAAGCAGGACGATACCATCACATCCGCCCCTGCACCTACCTCGCCAGAGCCTGTCGCCTCTCCTGTCGCCGCTGCCCCAACGCTCCCGGTGGCCCCAGCCAACAGCGAGATGAACGAGAAGTACTCCGAGCTCAACGCGCTGCTCGCCCAGGGCACCGGCATCGACACCTACGGAAACGAGGGCAACCAGCGTATTCCTGCCCAGCATACCAAGACTGGCACATTCCTCAACTCGTACGGTACCGGCTACAGACAGGATGAAACCTCGGGCAACAACCCATTCACGGGCTCGCAGTTCCAGGGTGTGCCAAACATCGTCGCCGCACCTACCGGATACGGCTTCGGCAACCAGCCAGCTGCCGCCACTTCACCGCAGAAGCAGGGCAAGCAGGGTGGCAGCTTGATCGACCTCTAGTCATTAGACCCAAGCGCTATGTAAGATAAATCATTATACTTTTAGAAGTTCAAGGTTCAAAAGAGAGGAGTGTTCGAAAATAGTAGGAGTGGAGTGTTAGAGTGACCAAATATCAATATCAACAGTGCAATATAATGCTTCTATCATCATTCAGTCTCTTCACATCTGCCATTACACTCTGGCACATCGCCTCGGAACATCGCCTCGGCACGTCACTTTAGCTGTCGCAAGTCCCTCCCCCATTAGGTAGTTTTTTTCTCTTCAACTTTTCACCTTCACTTAAAGCAAGATGCTGCGGCTCACACAGGTAAAGCCCGGCTCGTTCCGCCACATGGTGGGACTGCAACAGCTGACAAAGCAAGAACAGATCAAAAAGGGCTATTTGAGACCGTTCATGACGAGCGTGGCCCAGTACCAGCGCATCAAGATGGGCCAGGACCAGCCCCACTACAAAGTGCCGAACGCTGAGGAGTCGCTGGTGTCGATCAAGTACAGAACGCACGGCACCTCCTTCTACAACCTGCGGCTGTCGAAGGACTACCGGCTTGGCAACGAGCCACTCTACCAGAACCCGCTGATAAACTTCGTCATCGGCGCCAAGCGGTTGTCGCTGGCGTTTGGCGTGATCGGCGTCATCTTTGCATACCTGATGGACCGCACGGGGCTCGTGCTGCCTCAGATCTCACAGGCGGTGGCCGGACTCAGTCTGATACCGTTCCCAACGCTGCTGTACCTCTACCAGCCGTACGTGGCCAGAATCTACCGGATCTACGACACAAAGAAGCCGCAGACGATGGAGAACCTCGTCAAGGACGAGCAGCTGCTGCTCGAGAAGGTGAACTGGAACGGCTTCAAGACGTTCAACGAGCTCGTCAGAGTCGACTCGCTGCGTGTTCCAGAGGATGGGCCGGAGGGCCGCTGGGGCTACGTCAACCTCGTCAGCGAGGAGCCAAAGACGGGCAACAAGATGTACTACTATGTGAACGACGGCTTCTCGAACGTCAAGATGGACAGGATCCTCGCCAAGGCCGAAAAGAAGAGCGGCGTCGACAACGGCCGCAACTTCTATGAGACATAATCCGCTCCATCTCTTCATCCTTCATGCCTTGGCTTGGCACCTTGGAGATCGTCGGCCGAGTGACTATAAAATTTCCAGCTCTTCCCCGCAGATCCATCCCCATCTATAGACACCTTTACTCTTCCTATACATAGCATCAATAGATACTAGTTTAAACGCACAGAAGCAATGAAGGTGGTTATCCAGCGTGTCAAGGAGGCTTCGGTCACCGTTGAAAACGAGATCATTTCCAAGATCGACAGGGGCCTGATGGTCCTCGTCGGTATCACGACCGACGATACCCAGGAGGACGTGACCAAGATCGCCAACAAGGTGCTCAAGCTCCGGCTGTTTGAAGACACTCAGCAGGAGGCCGGCACGAACACGAAGTGGGTGGGCCGGCCCTGGAGCAAGTCGGTGGTGGACCTCGGGCTCGAGATCCTGTCGGTGTCTCAGTTCACCCTGTACGGTAACTGCAAGAAGGGTACGAAGCCAGACTTCCACAAGGCCCAGGGCGGGGAGATCGCAGTTAAGCTGTACGACTCGTTCCTGGCGGAGCTGGTGAAAGGTTTGGGCAAAGAGAAGGTCAAGGACGGCGAATTCGGCGCCATGATGGACGTTGCCCTGGTTAACGATGGCCCGGTGACGATCGTCTACGATACGA
The DNA here is from genome assembly GCA_018344475.1 of Xiuguozyma silvatica. NCBI lineage: Eukaryota > Fungi > Ascomycota > Pichiomycetes > Pichiales > Pichiaceae > Xiuguozyma > Xiuguozyma silvatica. The sequence continues at coordinate 24,586 of JADIOY010000109.1, read as the reverse complement.
AGGACAAATAGAAGGAGGATGCGGTCGGTTAGCGTTTATAGTAAAGGATGCTTATAAATACCTTCTCAGGAAGCGCAGAGGGCTAATGGTTCTCGATGGAGAGTGCGAGCCCGTCGAAGAGGCGGACACGCTTCTTCCCCTGTTGACCACCCGCAGGAACCGGGGCCGCCGCTGCTCTAGGGACGACACCGGGCTCAGCGCGTTGCTGTCCTCCCGGTCGTCGTAGTTGTAGAGCCTTTCCAGTGGGGTCGACTTGGGGTCGTAGTTCGGCAGCCGCTCTGGGTCGTACAGCTGGTTGACGATGATGACAGGCACCTGGGCGTACTGAAGGAAGAACTTGGACATCGACTTCGGCGCAACCAGTCCGCGCAGGCCGGTCTTCTCGTCGCTCGCGCCGACGATCATGAAGTCTGGACGGTACTCTCTGAGGGCACGGTTGACGTGGTACCTGACGTTGCCGACTTTGAACTCGAGCATGATCCGCACCTTTTCGTTGCTCGTCATCTTGATGGCCTTGTCCATGAGCTCCTGCGCACGCTGCCTGTACTGCTTTGTGCTGTACACCTCAGTATCGTCCGGGTCGAGCACACTGAAGAGCACTAGCGTATCGTAGTCGCTCACGAGTTCTCGCAGAGTCCACTCCAATGCGTGCAGGGACATCTCGCTGCTGCTTCCGTCGACTTTATACTCGTACGTGCACACCACTGTGCGCCCACCTTCGCGGAAGACCCAGCCATGTTGCTTGGCGTTGAGCGTGATCTGATACTTTCCCAAGTTGTTCTCGGTGGTGAAAGTGTCCAGAGTGACGCCTCGCTTGAACGTGGAGGAGGAGGAAGAGGAGACTACAGGATCGCAGCTCTCCGAGAGTCGCATTGTGGGAGGCACCCCGTTGGGCTGCTCGTAGCTCGAGGCACTGCTGACAGCGCTGATCGCCGGCGACCGCAGCTGGTACTCCACCTCGGTATCGCTCATGTAATTTGGGTCGATCTGCTTCAACTGCTCGTCCGTCATCTGGTACATCAGCGCGTTGTGCAGTGTGTTACGCTGAGTCTCCGTATCGGCGGGCAGCTCCTCATCCAAGAACATGAAGCCGGTCTCTCTTATCAGCGAGTGCAGCTGGTCGCGCTCGTCCTGCATCTCTTTCTTGGACATCGTGCTGTCCTTATTGATCCGCTCATCGACGTCCGGAACGTCCTCTTCATCTTCTTCGTCTTCAGCAGATGTATCTTCCTCAGCCAGCGTTGGCAAGGCCCCATTTGTAGCGATAGGTTCGCTATCAGCGTCATCGAGGACCTCTGCAATGCTACTAACTCCACAGGGATCACTCTGGCGAACGTGCGCGGTGCTCGCGTGCCCTGCTCGTGATTGCGACATTGTGGCAGAGACCTGGTTTATAGTACCACTATATATGTCTATTTATTTGAGAGCGTTTTTGCGGACGTTTTTCCTCCAATTTTACCCCACACTGATTTTTCCGACCGAGCAATGCCAAGACTTTTTTTTTCTTTGCATCTCCCTCCCAAAAAGCGAGGCGGTTGGAAGTTAGCACTGATCTGGGTGGTGACCCAGCGACAAAAAAAAAAAAAACCAAAAAAAACTGCTGTGCCGTGCTGTGCTGTGCTGCTGAGGAAAAATGGAGCCACAGTTTTTCAGTCCCGTGCTAAAAAAAGCTTATATAGAAGCATCTCTAAAGTATCCGAATTTCTCCACACTATACTATACAATAACCCTCTCTTCCATTATGTGCCGCTTCCTTATTTACAAGGGCAAGGACCCGATGCTTCTGTCGAACCTTTTGACGAAGCCAGCACACTCCATTATTAACCAGTCGTTCGATTCCCGGCTCAGAATAGACCAGCAGCCTATCAACGGAGACGGTTTCGGAGTCGGCTATTACACTCTCGATGACGAGGAGAACGAAATCGAGAGCGGCAGATCGTCCGGCCCTTGCGTGTACAAGGCCATTACGCCTGCCTGGAACAACATGAACCTGCAGCGGCTCTCCGAGAAGACGCGGTCCCGGATGATCTTCGCACATGTGCGGGCTTCCACTTACGGCGTGCTCAGCGAGACCAACTGCCACCCGTTCTCGTACCACAACTTCATGTTCATGCACAACGGCGGCATCTCGAACTTCGCCAAGATCAAGCGCCGGCTTGTGACGCAGATCGAGGACGAGTTCTTCCTGATCATCCAGGGCTGCACTGACTCCGAGTGCTGCTTTGCGCTCTTCCTCGACACCCTCAAGAAGATGGGCTTCGATCCGAAGCAGGACAAGCCGGCCCCAACGAAGCTGATGCGCGACGCGATCACAAAGACCATCCAGTACATCAAGGACTGGGTCAACGAAGTTGCGGACAAAAGTGACGATGCAGAGACTGCCGACCCGTCGCTGCTTAACTTCGCCGTGACCGACGGAGAGTCCATCGTCGTCTCCCGCTACGTCACATCGAAGGTGGACGAGGCCGCCTCGCTCTACTTCTCGACGGGCTCCAAGTTCATCGAGGTCAGCCCCGGCCAGTTCAAGATGGAGCGGCTCAACCGGTCCCAGGACATCATCATGATCGCCTCCGAGCCGCTCACGTTCGAGCGCGGTGACTGGATCTCCGTCCCGACAAACTCGACCCTCACCATCAAGAAGCAGACCGTCATGCTCCACCCGATCCGCGACGAGTACTACCAGGAGAACCCGACGTTCATCCGGTCGAGCGAGTTCGCCGAGTCCCGCGGCCTCATGGGTGTCATTCCAAGAGGAGAGGCCACCGACAAGGAGCTCCCACCTCTCGACAGAGAGGGCAGAAGCAGGGCCATCCCTGCTCCGGTGCCAACGGTCTCCGCAGTGCCCCTCTCAGCAGTCCCAGTCTCTTAGGTCAGTACAGCCTCATATGTGCCATGCATTGATAATTTTGCTATATACAGTCTATAATACATCCCCATCCGCTTCACACGAACTAGTCGTAGTCGTTCGCCGGAGGAGCGCCGTTCTCGCTCCGCATGTACATCTCGATGGCCAGCGAGAACGCAGCGAAACCGGCACAGCCAGTGACGGCTCCAATCGGTCCCTGATTGATGGCAAGGCCGGCTCCAGTGATGCAGCCGGCTGTCACTCCGTTGTACATGTCCTCCTTGGCTCTGAAGGACTCGATCACACACTCGCACGCAGAATACACCATACCAATGTATCCAAAATTCTTGGCCGATCTGGCCGTCTGCTGCCACATGTCCTTCAGCTGCAACCGCATCTGCTGCTTCAGCGGCAGGTCCGAAATCTTAGTCACCTGTCCACTCAGCGGTTGGTCGTACTGCATAGACGTCATGAAGGCACCAAACACACCTCCCAGAACATAACCAGAGGCTCCGGAAAGCACCGTTTTGCCGGGGCAGGACGCCACAAACTCCATCAGCTGTCTGGCTCCCTCCTCGGCCTGCTCCTCCTGGGTCATCTCAGCAAGATTCCTCTTCTTCTGAGGCAGAAACGGGTTCTTAGGTGGCTCTTCTCCGTTCATCTTGGGAGTGTCGAAATGATATATATAAAGGCAAGTCAACTAACTGGAGGTAAAAAAAAAAAAAAAAAAAAAAAAAGGACGGCCCGGGGGGGGGGGGGGGGGGGGGGGAAAGGGGCCTAGGCAGGGCTCAGAGGCTCTAATCTAATCAGGAGTGTATGAATATGCATTATTTTTTATACATCGTAGTCGGCACCTTGGACTCCGTACTTGTTACGGAACGTACGTAGGTGCATATTCTCGAACAGCTTCAGAATCAGGTATGTCACGGATCCCACGAACCGGAACAGGGCCATGAATGCAACAGTCCACATAATGACGGTCAGGAAGATCGACGTCCGGCTCATCGGCAGGATGTCGCCGTCATCGCCATCGTTATTAATCAGCTGGTACAGGCCACCCGTCTCTGTCACTACAGCGACAAGCACGAAATTAAGGAACATCCAGACGAGCACAGTCATCGAACGCATGTTGGCGTAGTAGAACTGTCTCTTTTCGTCAACGCTCAGACCGTCTCCTGCCTTCTCATCCCTAGTAGTCAGCTCCTGCATCACCTTCTTGTACGCATTGTCGATCTGCTGCTTGGTGGTTGGAATCACAATGGCCAACTCGCCGTCGAACAGGTTGCCCGACGTCTTAGCCACACCCAGATCGTTATCATCCTCCTTGTCTCTCGTACCCCACGAGATATCGTGGATGTTGCAGAAGGCATAAACGGTGAAGACGTTAGTGTAAGAAGGAGACAGCAGCAGGTACTGCAGGATGCAACTGACCAAGTGAAGTGGCTGCAGGTACATGCAGAAGCCGACAAGGTAAAGAACGTACGTTGCAGCCATCGACACCACCAGGTCTCTGAACCTGCGCTCAGTGAAGATGTACTTCACCTTGAAATCGGACGAATGCTCCGATATGATCTCCTGGACGGCCTGTACAGCCATGTAAATGGCAGCAAACATCATGTAGACCATCAAAATAGCAAAGAACCACACGATGGCTAGGTACAGCTTCTTTGTACCCTTTGGCTTGTTACCGAGGGAGAGCACGAAAGTGGTGGCAAGCGAAGCCAGATAGATCCACAAGAAGATCACCGATAGAACGTTTCCAGGAGAGAAGTTGGAGTCCGACTCGGCGAGGTAGACTGTGAGTGTTCTGAACACCAGGTAGTAAGAGCCGATCGAGAACCAAGAGACGAGCAGGTTGACCAGCTGGTAGATGAACTCTATCTGCAAGAGGATCTTGCGGCCGAACGAATGCGAGGTATGCCACGTTCGGTAGGCGTGGCAGACGGCGTAGAGGGCAGAGAACATGGAACCGTTCAGCCAACGACGGCGTTGACTGATGAGCATGTCCAAGTGCTCTGGCACATCGGTGTATGCACCAGCGGAGTTGACGTATTTCAGAATCCACGAGCAGTTCCGCTTGGCGATTAGCTCGAAACAGAGGATACGGTCCTCTGCAAGGTAGAGGTTGGCGTTGAAAAGACCGCTGGAATCTCCCTGGTCAAGGCTCTGGCCCGCCAGATACCTATCCAGAGGAGCACCAAGGAGGGCCTTGTACCGGTACGCAGAGAAGGCACCGGGCAGCACCGTGACGTATCCAAAGACCGACTCCATTGGCTTGTCGAGGATGTTCGAAGTTTTGTACTCGAAGTTCTGAGCTGCGACCAGCGGGTTCAGAAGCAACTTGTTCCCCTTGCCCAAACTGGCCTTGATCTCACCGCAGGCACCAGCGACACGAGGATCTTTGAATGTCTTCCACAGCCTGTAGAGCGACTTCGTGGTCGGCTCTGTGCCGCAGTCGAGCAGTGTCACCACGTTCGGTTGCAACGTCTCTGCGAATGCCTGGAACGCCCAAGCGTGCGAGTTGATCTTTTGCTGATTCTTCTCCTTCAGGCAGAAGATCATCTGAACAGGGATCTGGTTTTCGGTGGTGAGCGTCACGTGGTCGTCGTAGATCTTCGAGAAGCCGACCATCGTGGTGTACTCGTAGATGTGAGAAACGACTTTGTCGTCGTTGATTTTGTTCTTGGCGAAACCTTCCTGGTAGACGCCCATGGCAGCCAGAAGCGCTTTAGCCTTCGGGTTGATCTTGCGGCGACCGTCAGCGACGATCAGGACAACAACTTTCTGCCAGGCCTCAATCCCCCACGTCGACGAATGCTTGAGGGAGTAGAGGTATCTGATGTTCTTGAAGACGGCCTTTAGCGTGCGAGCAAGCAACACCTCGTCCTCGTTGTACATCGTGATACAGACCATCATCTCGGTCTGGCGCGGCTGCGTGTAGAACCGCTGGCGCAGCGAGAAGTTCTTTCTGAGGAAGTCCTCTGGCTGCACCGTGCAGGCCTGGAAACGCATAAAGAGGAACTCCCTGTCGCGCTCGGTCAGCGGCACCTTGTACTTGCTGAGCAGCACGTCACTGATCGGGCAGTCGAGCACGAGGTTGCCATTCACCATACGGACCTGCCGTGCGGCTTGGCCTGGGACGGCCGCAGCATTCGCCACGGCGGGCGCCGCCACCGTGTCAACACTCTTTTCGTCTCCGTAGTCGTCGTCGTAGTCGTCGTCGTCATTGACCCCTGTTCCGTGGTAGTACCCATCCATCTCGAACGGGTCGTACACATCACGGGGTGGGTTGACCGGATAGAACGAGTTGGCGAAACCAGGGAACGGCACGAACTTCTCTGGTGCTTCCTCGTCAAACTCACCAGAGTCATTTCCTGTACCGTGCCGCTGCCCTTCGTTGTTGTCAAAGTCGTAGCCGCAGAACAGCGACGAGTTCTCGCTGCTCAGGCTCTCTGTGCCGAACTTGGTGCTGCCGCTCTCGTCATCAGACATCCCAACGTTCGGGATTTCAGGAAGCTTGCTTCCATCGCCGTCCATAGCTTCTTTCGTCTCCCTCCTGCTCTCCCGCCTGCTCTCCCGCCTGCTCTCCCGCTTGCTCTTGCTAGGAGAGCCCTGGTAGCTGCTGTACTGAGAAGCTGTCTGCTGGCTCCGCCTCATCGGCGGCGTCGTGTTCCGCTGCGGGCTGTACCACCGGTCCGGCGTGTACGACTTGTCGGGCGGCTGGAACGACACATGGCGCCGCTGCTGCTCGCTCTTGTTGTCCTGCTGTGGCGTCGTCGGGAACCCGTTCAACTCGTAGTTATTGTTATATGCAGAAGAGGCGCCGTGTGCAGGTGATCGACCAGCACTGTACGTATTCTGGGGATTGATCCGGCTGTTCTGGAAGGCCGTGTCAAGGTCTACAACACTATCATCGTCACTGTCACTCTCGTACGCCCAAGGGTTCGTGCCCTGGCCTCGCTGTGACATGTTGGGAGAAGAAGAGGCTTAAATCCGGTCCATGTTTTTTCCGGCTTTTGATTTCGAGATGTAAACAAACGGATATGTGGCGGTGCAGCTTGGGGAAAGATGCGGCACAGCAGCTGTTTTTTTTTTTTCTTTTGATCGGACCCTCGCCGATAGCTGCCCTCGCTACGTCGGATTCTTCTAGATCTGAAAAATTTCCGCGATGTTTTTCCAACTCCGAGGAAAGAGCGCAGTGGACCCGCATAGAAAAAAAAAATGCATAAAAAAAAGTCGTCTGCCCATTTATTTTGACTCACCTTCAAACCACCTTCCTTCCAACTCATTACCAGCCATGGCATCATCCGTTCCAGGCCCTGTTCCACTTCCAGAGTCCAAATACGACCTGTCCACTTACATGGGCAGAGTCAAGCACTGCGCTGAAATTTCGGACCCTTCGATGCTTCTCAACACCCCCAAGGACGTCCACACTGCCAAGCAGGTGATCTGGGACTACCGTAACGGCGTCATTCCAGAGATCAACGACGACGTCTGGCACGCCAAGAAGGTGCTCGACTCGACTGTGCACCCAGACACCGGAGACACCGTTTTGCTCCCGTTCAGAATGTCCAGCTGTGTGCTGTCGAACCTCGTCGTCACCGCCGGTATGCTCTCCCCAGGCCTCGGCAACTGGGGCACTGCCTTCTGGCAGATCGCCAACCAGTCGCTGAACGTGGCCATCAACACTTCTAACGCCAACAAGTCGCACCCGCTCTCGATGCAGCAGCTCGCTACCTCGTACCTGCTGGCCGTCTCCTCGTCTTGTGGTGTCGCTGTCGGCCTCAACTCGCTCATCCCTAGACTGAAAAACCTCGGCGCCAGCACCAAGCTCGTCATGAGCAGACTCGTGCCCTTCGCCGCCGTCATCGCCGCCGGCATTGTCAACGTCTTCCTCATGAGAAGCGAGGAGATCCGCCACGGTATCAGCGTCTTCGACAAGGACGGTAACGACCTCGGCAACTCCAAGAGGGCTGCCCTCCAGGCCGTCGCAGAAACATCCGCCTCCAGAGTCATCAATGCCACGCCAATCATGGTCCTCCCACCGCTGATGCTCCTCCGCCTCGAGAAGAGCATCCTCAAGGGAAAGAGCCTTCCCGTCAAGACCGCTGCCAACATCGGTCTGATTGCCGCCACCTCGTTCGCTGTCCTGCCCTTCGCACTCGCCGTCTTCCCGCAGCGTCGTACCGTCAGCACCGCCAAGCTCGAGGACCAGTTCCACGGCCTCAAGGACAGCGCCGGCAACCCGATCGAGGAGGTCTCCTTCAACAGAGGTTTGTAGATGCCGGCTCCCACTGACGATAGATTCTATAGATGAGAGCCCGGTGCTGGCATCAGACTTTACCTAATAATATACTACCTGTAAATATAGTATCTCTTCAACACTGTAATCCCTCCCTCCCCCGCAGAATTCTTTCCCCTTTAGGTAACTCTTCTCATCCCCGATGGTCGTTGAAGGTCGTGGGCAGTACACGCACCGCGGCCGTGGACGCGGACGTGGACGCAAGAGGAACGCTCCGAAACGACCGCCCATGCCGAATCGGCCGAGCCCGACCCCGCTCATAGGCAAGATTGCTTCGCTGACGCGCATGGACTCCCGAGACCAGGCCCTTGATCTGCTCCACGATCTGGCACGCACCGTGGCGCCGATCATGAGCGCATACGGCTTCAAAGTCGGCACGCTCTGCGAGATGTTCCCGAAGAACGGCAACCTGCTCGGCCTGAACGTCAACTTTGGCGCTAAAATTTGTATTCGGCTAAGGCCTAAGCACAACCAGAACTGGTTCCTCCCGATGGAGGAGCTCATCGGCACGATGCTCCACGAGCTCGCCCACAACCGCTGTGGCCCGCACAACAAGAAGTTCTACGAACTGCTCGACGAGCTCAAGGAGAAGTACTATGAGGTCCAGGCCAAGGGCAGCTACAATGCTACGGGCTACCTTTCCGAGGCTAACCGACTGGGCAGGGCTTCTCTGCCTGCACTAGGTAACAGCGTCAGAGAGGCACGGCTGAAGAAGCTGACGCCAAAGTACAAGGGAAAGACTGCCAAACTGGGGACTCTGAGTGGTCAGAGTTCCACCGTTGCTCCCGCTCCTGCAAAACCTATGCGCGAGATCATTCTGCAGGCCACCGAGAGACGACTCAAGGATAACAGGATCTGTCCGACGGAGCTACAGGATATCTCCGAAGTCGTGCCAGACGACAAGGATCTCGACGTAATCGACTTGACAGATCCCGACGCCAGGTATCCAGAGGTCGTGGTCATAGACTGATCATAGACTGATCATAGACTGATTTTTAATTATGATATAATATACACTATGTTTTTTGAAGAGTACCTGGTGGTAGTGGCTCTCACAGAGGGTTGCCCGTGGTCTTGATGTACTCGTAGATCGGATCCTTGTCGACGCTGTACTCCTTGAGGCTTCTAACGTTGTCGTTCGTGATGATCTCTCTCAGCTTCTTGTCGTTCTTGTACCAGTCCTTGATCAGATAGCACATCTCATCGCTGAGCGCCTTGGTGTAGCCTGGGAAGGTTTCAAAAGTGCTCGACTCAATGATGCTTCTCAGGTTGTAATACAGCTTGCCATACGACACGCCCGACTTGATGAAGGCATCCACAATGACACCAGCTGGCGCACGCACCTTGCCGCTGAACTCCGAGCTGTACACGTACTTGGTGAGCAGCTGGAACAGGTCCATGATAGGGAACAGCACGTCCGTGTCGTTGAGACGGGCAGCAATCAGCACAAACTTGTGTGTCAACTCGGTGTAGAACGGCTCGTTGTCGCTGTTTGGCTTCTCCTTGTACTCGTCGTACCACTTGCCGAAGAGAGACTCCCACTTGGTCAGGATATCCTCGGAGTTGCGGTGGTCGGAGATCTTGAACGTCACGAGGGCTAGCTCGTAGTATCCCAGTGGGTCAATGAAGTCGTTGTACAGATCGCTGATCGGCAGGATCATACTGTCCAGAGCAGTGATGGCCTTGCGGCGAGCAGGGTCGGAGATCCGCTCATCCTGCAAGATGGTGATGAGAAGCTCGTCTTGCAGATTCGAAACCGCCATAAGGTCACTGATCTGTGCAGACAGCACGACCACCTCCTGGCGGAGTGCCTGCGGAGAAACACAGTGGCAGAAGCCGTTTGCACGAGACAAAAACTCGATGCGCATTGGCAGGTCCACATTGAAGTTCGAGAGGGCAAGCTTGTAGAGAACGAGGGCGGCATCGTAGTAGTGCTCCCGTCTAGCATAGTACACCCACAGCAGTCTGGCCATCTCGAGATCCTTGGTGGCGTACTCCTTCAGGAAGGACAGTATGTAAGGAGTGTCAATGTCCAGAAGCTTATCGCCAACACCGTTGGCAATGAACCACTTGTACAGCTCGTAGTGGAACGTCTTGTCCTTATAGCTCAGGCAGATCTGGTAACATCTGTCGCGCATCTGAGAGTACTGAGTAATCAGCTGTCCGTCGGGTCCCACAACAGCAGCGGGCTGACTTGGTTGACTGCCATTCTCTGCAGTTGTGTTGTTTGGAGTCTCGGTGGCCTGCTCTAGCGAGACCACGGCTTTGCGATCAATGTCCGTGAGGATCTGGAACACCATGTGGTAAAGGGAAAGGCGGCGCTCGTAGGCCTTCTTGCGCTTCTCGTCTGGAATGAGCTGGTTCTGTGCCTCGGTCTCATACTGGTTGGCCAGTTTGACGCCCTCCGATGTGTTCGCCACGTCAAGGAGGAACTCGACTGCTCCGTCGTAATAGTCCAACTGGAGCATGATGTTGACACAGTCGGTGAGGGTCTCCTCGTTGAGAGAGTCGGCAGTCTGCGCGAGCAACTTGACAGAGGACTTGAGATAGTGAGTCTTCATCTCATTGTCGTGGTTGTTGGCGTAGTCCTTGGCCTTCTTAAGGCTCTCGATAGCCTTGAAGATAAGCACATCGCCTGTGGAACAGAAGGATCCGCATTTCTCCTGCAGTGTGTTGGCAACAAGCTCGACAGAGTTACCGGACGCAATCGATTTGTTGATAACAGCGGAAAGCACCTCCTTGATCAGCTTGGCAACTTGAGGGTCAGACGAAGTGAAGAACTCATTGAATGTAAGACACGAAAGGTCGGCCTGAGACTGCAGCGAAAGGTAGTTCATCGTCTTCTCGAAGTTCGTTGGGTTCTCGTCATCGTCCAAGAGAATCGTCAGGAACGAGAGTCCCTCCTTGACTGTGTTGAGGAACTTTAGCATCGAGTTGAATCCAATCTGCTCCGCCTGGAGACAGACTTCGGACTCTTTCTCCTTGAACGAGGTAGAGTCCGGTGCTGTGCTGATGTTTGTGAGAAGTCCTGGGATCGACTTCTTGTTCTCCTCCATGTACTTCACAAGGATCAGGATCGAGCACAGGAAGTACTCGAGCTGAGCCTTGCTGAGGCTCTGGCCTTGCAGGATGATCTTGTTGTTAGGGAGCTTCTTCACCGAGGCCATGTCAATGTACCCTTGTCTGGTGAACGTGACGCCTGCCTTCAACGCAAAGACCTCCTTGTCCCAGAACTCTCTAACCAGTCTCGAGACAAGTATAACGAGGGCAAAGAATCTGTCGCTCAGCTCGACATCGTCGATGGTAGGCTGTGCCTTCTTGCTCAATGAAGCATTCTGGCCACCGGAAAGGAAGTACTTCGTGGCAAGGTTGCGGAAGGTCTCAGACTTGCCGTACTTGCAAGCGAGATAGAGCGAGGAGGAGCAGGCCTCGTCAGAGCCGTACTTCTTCGAGAACTCCTGGAAGGTACGGTCGTCGAGAGAGTCTTCGAGAACGAGGTCTGGGGTTCTGTAGCGATAGACGTGGATTCCGGTGCTGGTGAGAACGGCGAACTCCAGCGGGGTACTCGCGTACTGCGATGCAAACTCGTTACAGTATCCAGCAGGCATGTTGGTAGCGTTGAACGTTGGAGTCATCTGAACAATCGAATGGATCCTCGAGAACGAGTCGGTCCACTCAAAGTCCTCAATGTATGCGTTGGACTTCTTGAGAACACCATAGTCTGGAGCACAGGTGAACACGCGGTGGTCATCTCCACCGAAACCTATAAAGATGCCGGGAGAGATGATTGTATCCTGGTTGAGTCCAGTGAGGATCTGGGAGGACTCCTGAGCGACCTTGAGGTCTTCCACGGTGGCGAGGGGCCCAATAGGATTCTTTGTGATGGATCCGCCGTTGGATGGTGCCAACTGGTTGCCGTTCATGAAGGTCTCTTCCTGGATAAGCTGCTGCTGGCGCTTCTTCTCAAGGTTGTCGTAGAAGGTCATGTCCGGAGGTGGGAACTTGACCTGGCGAGCAGTCAGGATCAAGCGGTCGCCATATAAGGTACTTCCGTTAAAGAAGACCCTGCAGCCGCTGTTGGTCACGGCGACTAAGAAAAGGTTGTTGTTCTCTGCACGGGCAACTGGAAAGATGCTGACGAACTTGAGCTTGTTCTTGTTGAGCAGAGGCGCCTGCATGTTGCAGGTCGTGGTGGAGAGATCCTTCAAAATATCGAACGGTCTCTTTGTGAGCTTTGAGCCGAGGGTGGTCTTGCCGGCACTGTCCGTCTTGAGTGGGAAGGCCTTGATGATCGACTTGGAGGACAGCGTATAGAGAATTCCTCTGGACTGGTCGATCTTGAGCTCGACGGTATTCTCGATCTTGGACTTGGCGATCGCAGCGGCGTCGTTCTTGGCCTTGCCTGCGGAACCGAGTCCGAGCTTGTGCAAAACACCGCCGTAGGCTGGCAACACTGAGGAGAGGCTGGACTTGGTCAGGCACTCCTTGGAGCAGTTTCTCTTGAACCACTCATCCTCGTTCGAGTAGTTGAGGCGGTAGATACCTTCGCCGTCTCCGGCGCCCGTGAAGAAGACCTCGTTGGTCTTCTCGTAGAATGCAAACTTGTTGACGATGAGTCCCTGGATCGGGACAGCCATCTTGGTGTCCGAAATTTCGAGCCCGGTCTTTGTGGCCTGGACGGCAAGGATGTGGATGGCCGTAGAACAGGACACGAGCAGAAGGTAGTTGACGCTGTCGACAAACACCTTTGGTTTCGGCTTGACGAGCGCGACGGTGAGGATCGTGGCGTGGAAGTCGTCGATTGTGTAGAACTCCTGCTCGGACGAGGACGAGGTCGCTGACTCATAGTTCCAGATGACGAGCTTGTCGTCGATGGTGAGCCAGGCCTTGTGGAGCTCGGTGAATATGCCCATGTTGGTGATGCAGTCGAGCGAGTGGTACTTGCGGAAGAGTCTGTCCGGGACGTTGTAGACGTTGGACTTCTCGAACCGGCTGAACGAGCCGAGCGAGTTGTATGGCTTGTAGTTATAGTTGTCGACGGCGTACTTTGAGAGTGCCTCGTACAGCGTTGGCGTGCTGTTGTCCCTAGCGATCGAGTTGGAGACGCACGTCGAGGAGAATGACAGCGGCGTCGACGACGACAGTGCCGGCGTTGCCGGGCGGTTGCTGCTGCTATTGCTGCTGCCGCTGCCACTGTTGAAGTCGTTCCTGTTCGTCTTCATCTGCGACGACGCGTTGGAGGGCGTGTTCGCCGTGTTGGCGATGCCCTTGACGACGTTGGCCGCACTTGGAGTATACTGTGGGAGGGCTGAATTACCGCGGACTCTGCGCTCGGCGCGGCGTCTTTCGAGGTCGTTAGGCACGATCTTGGGTTCCGGAGCGGTTCCGGCAGCTGTAGCACCGGCGCCCGCGGCCCCGCTTGATCCGAGCACCTGGGAGAAGTGGAAGGACATACCGTGCAAGATGAAAGCAGGGTTGTGTTTATTACAGTGAGGGAGAGTAAAAATTGAGGGCAGAAATTTTGCTGGCTGGTGGAAAATCCAATTGTGAGAAGAAGTGTGGAGGGGTGGATAGAGTGTGTGGAGGGAAGTTATGTTTGGGGACACTATTGGTCTGGAACTATTGGCCTGGGGACTATTGGTCTGAGGACTATTCTGCTCAATTAAAGTTACCTGGGTACAGTAACACCGTCCTCCAACCCTCTGTGCTCTTCCATTCTCTCCGGTGTCCACCGCCTCTCCTGCCTCTCATCCCAAATAGGAAAGCTTCTGCGGGCCTCAGTGTGAGATTCTCTCAATTACTAACCACAATCGCCAGGTCCCTTATCCAGTCGCCATGGCCGCCAAGGATTTCCCACACCCGGATGAGGCCGCCGAGAAGCAGCTCGTGTTCGACCTCACCCAGTACGGCCTCTCCAGGGGGCTCATCATGTACCCGGAGCCACCGTACGAGAACTACGGCCCGACGCTCGCCCCAGTTACGCTCTATCCAACGCCCTTCCCGAAGGAGTCGTTTGAGAAGGCCAAGGCGCTAGCACAGACGTACAACGAGCTCTACTGTGCCATCGTGCACAAGAAGAAGTGGCTCCTTGAGACTGTGAAGGAGCTGGCCCCGTTCGACGCCGACTTCACAGGCAAACTCTACGAGAGCTACCTGGCTGCAGTTGATAACGGCATCCACCAGCCGGTGTCCCTGGCGCTCGTCAGAAACGACTACATGTACGACGAGGTGTCGAAGGAGATCAAGGAGGTTGAGTTCAACACCGTCAGCGTCTCGTTCGGTGGCCTCTCGAACAAAGTGGGCGACGTGCACTCCTTTGCCAACAGAAACGGCTTATACACCGGTGACGGCACCCCATACTACGACGACGAGTCGCTGCCTGTCAGCGAGTCCGCCCACGGGCTCGCCGACGGTCTTAGAGCAGCCGTTGACTACTACGAGTCGACTGCCGCCTCAGAGGGGACAGAGACCATCGTGCTCTTTGTGACGCAGCCGAACGAGCGCAATGCATTCGACCAGCGGGCCCTCGAGTACGAACTGTTCCACGCCTTTGGCATCCCGTCGAAGCGGGTCGACCTGCCAGACGTTACATCCCTCGTCAAGGTCGACCACAAGACCCACAAGCTGTACTACGAGGGCAGAGAGGTCTCCGTTGTGTACTACCGGTCCGCCTATGCTCCGTACGAGTTCAAGGACCCGGCCGCCTGGGACTGCAGGGTGTTGCTGGAGTCGACGCTCGCTGTCAAGTGCCCCTCTCTGGCCGTCCAGCTGTCTGGCGCAAAGAAGATCCAGCAGATGCTGACCGAGCCCGCCGTGCTCGATAAGTTCCTTCCTGTGGACTCCCCAGCCAAGGAAAGCATCCAGTCGACCTTCTGCAAGATCTACCCTCTGGACGACTCGTCCGAGGCCGCCGCCGCCAAGAAACTCGCGTTCGAGCACCCGGAGCAGTTTGTGTTGAAGCCACAGCGCGAAGGAGGTGGAAACAACGTCTACAAGGAGGACATCCCGGAGTTCCTCGAGGCTCTGCCCGAGGAGGAGTGGGCCGGCTACATTCTGATGGAGATGATTCACCCAAAGACGCAGTCCAACGTTATCCTACGCAACGGTAAGCTTCTCAGAAGCGGTGTTGTGTCAGAGCTGGGCATGTTTGGTACGTACCTGTTCAACGAGGATTCTGGAAAGATCCTGCACAACGAGTACGCCGGCTACCTGCTTCGGTCCAAGATCAGCAGCAGCAACGAGGGCGGAGTGGCCGCCGGCTACGGATGCGTCGACAGTCTGTACCTGTACTGAAAAAGTACCAGTTCAGTTTAGTTCAAAGAAAAAAAACGCATATCCCATTTCGTGTGATTATATAGTACCTTCAAGAATTAGTAGTCCTTCATTGACCACCACTTCCAGATGGCGAGTCCCGAGAGACCGAAGATGACAGCGTCCCTGCTGCCGTCCTTCTCTTCCTCGGTGGTATCTTCGGAGTTTTTCTTCTTCTCTCCCTCGGAGGACTTGCCCCCCTCCTCCTCTGAGGCCTTGGCCTTTGGCGAGCTCATTGATGGAGCCTCGACCTTCGACTCGATGAAGGTTGGCTTTGGTGGGTTGTAGTAGTCGATCGTGGAGGCGTCGTCCTTGGTCCACTTTGGAGCCGACTGCGTGAACGTTCTGATGGTGGATCCCGGCTGGTGGTGTGGAACAGCAGCCGAGGCAACCGAGGTGGTGGCGGATGAAGAAGCCGCCTTCTTCGATGCCTTGGCGACGTCGGCGGTCACAGAGACGGTCGGTCTCTTTGGCACGGCTGCTGGGGCGGCCGTTGCCGTCGTTGTGGACATCTCACGCTGCTGCTTCTTGGTCTTTCTGGTGCGCTTCTTCTTGCCCTTGGTGAAAAGCTTGTGGGCATCCTGGATCTCCTTTGTCGTCGAGAAGCTTCTGGCGCCGTTCTTGGCGGCCATCGGGGCCTCGTCCGACTGGCAGAGTCTCTGGATCAGCTCGAGCTTCCTGCCGCTCACTTTGAGGCCGCGCTTGCGGCACTCCATCTTGAGCCCCTGGCAGTTCATCGACGAGTACTTGGACTTCCCACCGTTGTTCATGTCGAGCAGGATAGTCTCCTTTTTGGACGTCGAGTGTACGGCTCTTCTGAAGAAGCCAAACGAGCGCTTTGGGGCAACCGGGGCGACGGCTGGGGCGGCTACAGCCTGGAACTGCTTGGTGGTGGACTGCTGTGCACATTTGGTCATAGTGTGCGCCTGTTGCTCGGCGAGCAACCGCAGGCTAGGCAACGATCTGGCCTGTCTTAACATTTGGAAATGGTCAGACGATAAGGAAGGTAGTTGTGGTTTCCGGGGTAGAAATTTACCAAATAGCTGCAACCCTCTTTACTATGAGATGTTGCCATGACCTCGGTATTTACCATTGCCCGATTTGGACTAAATGGCGTATGAAAAATTGGGCGGCAGTGAAAAAACAAAAAAGACGGCTGTGCTTTTTTTTTTTGGCTAGGGCTTTGCTGAACCCCTTTGCGGTGCAGGGATGTAATTCATCTTCTTCACCAATCCATACATCCAATGCTCACGGCAGACCAGATCGCGGCCGATCCTCGGCTCAGCCACGTCCGGGTCTTCGACTACGTGGACACGCGCCGCCGCAGAAGTACCGCCGGTACTTCCTCGGCGACTCTCGAGTCGGACATCAAGAAGTACGAGGATAACAGCTTCATCGACTGGCAGTATGAGTATGCCAAGTTCGAGCGCCAGCGCACCAAGTTCTCGCACAGCGCGGGCAAGTTCGCACGCTTCCGCAACCTCTCGGCCAAGTGGATAACGCTGCTGGTCGCCAGCGTCGCCACGGCGCTCTCGACACTGCTACTCGACTACGTCTCGCGCCTCCTGCACGACTTCAAGTTCGGCATCTGCACGACCAACGCCTGGGACGTCCGCGAGCAGTGCCCGAAGCAGTGGTCTGACTGGGCAGCGCTCATCATCAGCAACAAGTTTCTGAAGGCCGTGATTGACTTTGCCATTGTCATCGGCTCGGCTCTCGTTTTGGCCTCGCTCGCGTACAAGGTGGCCTCCACGTCGAAGGCCATCACCAAGTCTGGAATCTCGGAGCTCAAGATGGTCCTGGCGGGACTCAACCTCGTTGGGTTCCTCGACATCAAGATGATCGTTCTCAAGATCATCAGTCTGCTCTTCACCATTGCCAGCGGGTTCTGGCTTGGCTATGAGGGGCCCCTCGTCCACATCGCATGCTCCTTCGTCGATTTCAACATGAGTCTCCTTGGCAGGCTCGGGCTCGGCCTTGGGTTCATGAACGAGGCCGTCCGGCGCGAGTTCGTCTCCTCCGGCTTTGCCATCGGTATCGCATCGGCCTTCAATGCACCAATCGGTGGTGTTCTCTTCGGCCTCGAGCAGATCCAGTCCTTCTTCCGCGTCGACAAGATGATGTGGAACTCGTTTATCTGCACGACCGTCGGCGTCACTGTCCTCGAAAAGCTCCACCCGTTCAAGGAGTTCGAAGTCAACGACTCCTTCAAGATGGACCTCAAGAACAACTGGCTCTTTGTCGAAGCCTTCCTCTACATCATCCTCGGCACCATCTGCGGCGGTATGGGCATCCTGTTCAACCGTCTCAACATGCGCTTCGCTCGCTTCAGAAAGGAGAAGATCGGCGACAGCGTCTCGCGCCGTCTCATCGAGGTCCTCGCCGTGACGGTTCTGACAAACTTGCTCGGATACTTCTTCCGCGTCTCTGAAAGGTCCCTCAGCGAGATGATCCAGATGCTCTTCACCGACTGCCAGGACGATCCGACGAGCGCACTCTGTGCCCTCGAGTCCGAGTCTGATGCCTCAGAGTTCCCTCTCAAGACCCTTGCTGTCCTGTTATTTGTGACCGTGCAAGGCTACGTCCTTGCGGCCTACTCTTACGGCATCACACTGCCGGGCGGTGTCCTGATTCCGTCGCTCACTGTCGGTGCGCTCCTTGGTCGCTTCCTCGGAGTCTTCATGGAGTACATACAGGCCAAGTTCGCCACCTCCCCAGTCTTTGAGCACTGCTACAACGAAAAGTCCTCGTGCGTCTCCGCTGCATCCTATGCCGTCGTCGGCTCGGCGTCTTTCTTCGCCGCCGTCACCAAGATGAGCGTCGCCTCCGTCGTCATCATCTCCGAGATGACAGGCGCCCTCAACTACATCATTCCAATCATGATGGGCGTGTTCTGTGCCAAGATCCTCAACGACCTGATCCTCAACAAGTCAATATACGAGCTCTGGCTGCTCTCATCTGGCAAACCCTACCTGCCGTCCGATCTGGAGGACACGATGACGATCTCGGAACTCTCCGAGATGACCCCAGCTCAACTCATGATCGGTCTCGACGACATGGTGCCACTGTACGATGACCAATCGCTGACACTCGGCGAGCTTGAAGACGTGCCCGCCAACCAGTACGGCCACCCGATACTCAAGTCTCCGGGAAACCCGCAGCTCGTCGGCTACATCACATCGTACCAGATCTCCGAGGAGCTCACGCGAATCGGCCATAACCGCCTGTCCACGTCTGAGGACTTTGTGAAGTTCGTTGGCGAGGCCCCACCGGGCTGCTTCTCGTTCGACGGAGTCATCACGCCAGTCGAGGACCTGTTTGTCGTGAGTCCCGGTTTCAGCCTCCTGACAGCCTACGAGGCCATGGACAAGCTGAAGCTGAGCAACGTGTTTGTGTGCCACGCCGGTGGTAACAACCACTTCAGAGGAATCCTTCGTGTCGAAGAGATTGCGCAGCTGGTGCAGACTGCCGGTCAAAAGAGTAACCAATAGATAGAGATAGATCAATTAGATTCGATCCAGCATATTAGACAAGAAAGAATGAGAGGTTAGAGAAAAAAATAAGAAAAGCATCAGTTTGTTACCTTCATTCCGAGACGTATTAACCTGACCTTCTAGTGCTCTACAACTGAAACCGGCTGCATCTCCATTACATCCACCATAATCCACCTGGATGTCCGTCCACCTTCAAACAGATCCCCTGTCATACAGAGCGCGCCACACCCCTACACCGAGCCATGCCCGGCTGTACCCACAATTACCCCTACGCATGGGAACATGAAAAAAAGAATAATTGGGCCGGGGCGACGACAGCCCCGCGGTCTTGCCCAAAGCGGAGGGAAACTCGAGGTGGTTTAAGCCTCGGGCCTGTCGACGATGAAGGAGACTGGATTCGCAGTTTGCCAGAGGGTTAAGGCCCATAAGTACCATCATTTGAAAACTAGAGAGCCGTAGCACCAGAACCATGGTCTCCACATCCGGAAATTTCCAAGCCCGACCCAATTGACCTCCCCCCCCTGCTGTCCAAATCCCGTCCGGACAGATCAGTCTCTTTTTGGATCGGAGGGTTAAAAATTCGCAGCTTCCCCACTCTAATTTTCCACCCTCACAACCACCACCACCATGTTCCGCAGAACTACGCAGCTTGCGCTCAGATCTAGCCGGACACTCTCGAGATCGGCCTACAATGCCCCAGTTGCTGCCCAGATGACTCTGCCGGCCGCTGCCGGCCGCCAGTTCCACTCAAGCCCGTTCGCCCGGTCCATTGAGGACGTCGAGAACGACGCACGTGACGTGGCCCAGCAGGCCAAGGACGCCGCCAAGCGTGCGCAGAAGAACGCCAAGGCTAAGGCCCAGGAGGCTGCCACGGACGCCGTCGACCAGTTCGCCAAGCAGTACGTGAAGCACGTCGCCAAGAAGGCCACCAAGAAGGCCAAGAAGAATGCCCGGCAGTTCGCCAAGGACACCATTGCCGCCGAGCAGAAGGCCGAGGACCTCTACAACAAGGCGCAGACGGAGTACAACGACTACGTCAACGACGCCCAGAAGCTCGCCGAGGACATCAAGTCCGACATCAAGTCCAAGGCTGCCGGCGGCGCCAACGGCGATTTCTTCGACTACACCTGGGGTACCTGGATGAAGGACGATGCTGCCCAGAAGGCCAAGAGAAGAACCGAGTTCTCTCTCGACGGCCTGTCTGCCGTGCTCTCGACTTTGAACACCACCGCCGCCGCCGCTTCTGGACGCGACACCATCAGCAAGGGCACCGACGGCGTCACTGTGCTGTCGAAGAACCTCGACCTCCTGCCAGGCACCGCCTTCCGCATCAACCAGGTCACCTCGATCCACGAGGGCCTGTTCCATCGGATCTACAAGCTCGACCTCGACAACGGCGAGTCGCTCATCCTCAGACTGCCGTACAGACTCTACCCGGAGTACTACCTCAAGAGATCGATCGAGTCCGAGGTGGCCACGACCGACTTCATCCAGTCCAAGCTCGGCCTCAACGTTCCGAAAGTGCTCGCCTACTCCGGCCTATCCGAGAACCCAATCAAGTACCCATTCGTTCTGACCGAGTACATCGAGGGTGAGTCCCTCGTCAAGCAGTGGAACCCTCTCGTCAAGGGCGACACCCCTGAGGTCGCCGAGGAGCTCAAGAAGGTGATCGACCCGATCGCTGACTTTGCCAACAAGCTCACCGAGTTCACTTTCAACGGTTACGGCTCCCTCTACTTCAAGGATGACCTGCCTGACGGCAAGCCGGCCTTTGACGGCTCCGACCGCTACGTTCTTGGCCCAACGACGATGAAGCCGTACTACGAGAAGATCAGTGGCCTCGACGAGAACGAGGTCGACCAGTACACCGGCCCTTGGCCGGCCTCGAAGCCGCTCAAGAGCATCACGGACCTTTCGCAGCTCGTCGTTGAGTCGCTCCAGAACAAGATTGCCACGTACCAGATGACCCACGACGACAACAAGGTCGTCGACCTTGCCCAGTCGGCCCTGAAGACGTACCAAACTCTGCTGGCCTCCTCCGATAAGCTTCTCGACCTCAAGAACACCTCGATCCAGAACATCGACGAGCTCGTTGCCCCAAGACTGTTCGTGCCAGACCTGGACCCAATGAACGTCATCGTCAAGAGCGACGGCTCGAAGTGGTTCGTCGACTTTGAGGACACCACGATCACGCCTTACGTGCTCAACCCATTCCCGAAGTTCGTCGACTACACCGGTCCTAGAATCAACAACGTCACTGACGTCCCCGACTACGACAAGCTCGAGCAGGAGCTGAAGGACCAGGTCGAGTACATGCAGCAGAGAACGAGAAACCAGAACTTCTGGGAGAAGAACCTCAAGGAGAGCCTCGACAAGCTGTCTCCAGCGCTCGCTCCAGAGCTCCAGAAGATCAGAGAGGCCTACGGCAACGCCTTGAAGGATACCATGGAGAAGGACTACCTGAACGTTGAGAAGGCTCTTGTCCAGTTGCAGGACAAATGGGCCGACCTTCAGAAGGCCAAAATCGTCCCTGCCGACATCGAGTGCCCTATCCAGTTCACGCAGGACGACATCGACAAGTTCGAGACGGAGTTCTACCAGTTCCAACAGGAGCTGGCTGGCACTCCGTTCGCTGCCACCAACGGATGGGTTCCCCAGGACCTGTTTGAGATGCTCGAGAAGCAGGGTGTCATTGTGAAGGACGGCGACGACTACAAGATCGACACCAGCAAGATCGTCGAGGACCTTGGCAAGAAGTAAACCCCTCCGTCATATACTTTTTTAAAAACACTACTATGAATTACGTAAATCCGAAAAAATCGAAGTGCCCCCGTCACATGCTGGCCCCATCCACTAATGCATATCGTCAGCGATGTCGCTAGCGGTTTCCGTACGTGAGGCATTGCGGACGGAGGGAAGAAGGAAACATTCGCCTCAGATTTTATCGTTCACACTGATTACAAGACAATCACACATCAGACGATTCCTCCCATCAATTTACCAATTACAGCACGCACGCAGATTTGCTAAACCATCGGATTCAATCAATTCCAAAGCCAACCACAATGCCTCCTGCGGCGCTACAATCTACCGAGACGCCAACATCGGATCAACAGTGGGGGTTTCTTGCGGATCGTTCGTTCCATATTAGCGTGGAACGCGCAGCGGGGAAGTTCTTTTTTAAAAAAAAAGAAAGTGGGAGTCTGGAAAAAAAAAGAGATTTGGAAATTGGAAGACTGGAAAAAAAACGGTGTGCGCACTACACGGCATTACGCACAGAGATATGGATTACCTCTTGAAGGTGCAAATTTATTACCGAATGAGAGAGGTAACTTGGCCCGCGAGCGAGGGAGGGGGCGGGAGGGTCTCAAATATATGGGTCGAATCTGCCAGATTAGCGACGGCGATTTCCGGCGTCTAAGATTTTCCGTGATATATATAGCATTGGACAGCCAGCGAACAAATTGCAAAGCGTCAAGGAGTGGAGTGGAGCGGCAGTGCCTTTAGGTCGGCTCGATTATGCGTGGTAAAAGTGAGATGATGCCTCGAGGCCGAGCTAAGTCGATGTGGATGGTCTTGGCAGGCAGGGGACAGCTGAAAGAGGCAATGACACAGGTATCAGCGGGGGCGCATTGGGCCCGGGAGAGTCTCTACCGCGCGTAGTACCGTAGCACTCTGTAGAGGGATAATAAAAAATGCGGCACTTTTTTGAGGGCCTGCCAGGGCAGGTATCAGGGAAGGTCCCCCGACCGGTGGGAAAAAAGAAACGAAGATAGACACCCTCTCAGGGAATCTATTGGGAGCCCCAGGAGGGGCCGCCTGGGGGGATAGCGTGGGAGGCCTGGTAAAAGCACTGGGCAGCTTTCTCGAGGCCTGGCCGCCAGCCCGGTCCATTGTGGTGGCAGGCTTCCGCGCAGGGTTTGCCTCCACCGGGCGAGCTAATCAAATTGCTGCCTACAGTGCAGGCAGCGAGCGTGAGCGTGAGCGCGAGCGCTGATTAGGTAGGTGGCCCCCGACACCCGCCACACAGAGGTGGACGAAAATGAATGTGAGAATTGCTAAACGGGTTAGGGGAGCTATCCAAACACACGGCACTGATAAGAGGGGGCAGCACAGGCCCATCCTCTTTTACTCCTCGATCATTCTCTACCCTTCCCTCGGGTCCCCGTTCCGCAGAGTGCCGAAGCACCCGGGGGCCCTCTGCACACTCCGACCGGTCCCAGACGACCTTCCGCCAGCCTCTCCCTGCCCAGCCAGCCGGGTACGAGGAAAAACCGGTTCTCTTGGCTCATGCGAGTGCCGAACGAATCTTTATCTGCGTACTTACCCGGTGCGGCATGCAGACCCGTTATCAGTTTCGCTGGCCACTGAGAGCCCAGCAGCCAGAAGATTAGGTGCAGGCCATCATTTCTTTTTTCCTTCGACTGCACCACCCGGCCTCTCTCTCCGTTCCCGTGCATATACTTGACCTCGCTGTATATAAGTGAGCAGATAACCACGGCTCCCCCAGGGCTGCTACAACCTTTCTCCTCTCACTAAACTCAAGTCAGCCGTCAGTCAACCAAGATGTCCACTGAAAAGGCCCCTAAGTCGACTGTGAGCCCGGTCACCTCCAATGGTGTCCGTCCGATCACCTCGACTCCTAACAACTATGACCCTCGCAAGTCCCTCTCGCCAGTTGCCTCGACTCCGAACAACTTCGGCCACGACAAGAAGGGCGACAGCAGCACCTCCGACTACGCCGCCGGCCCGGACATGCTCGCCACCAACACCCCATCCAGCTTCTGGGGCAAGTTCATCGACTCGTTCAAGCCAATGCCTCAGGAGGATGTTGACCCTAACCTCTCCGCTGTTGAGAAGGCCAACATCCGTGCTGCCAAGTCGCCTCTGCACCGTTCCCTCAAGAACAGACACCTGCAGATGATCGCCATTGGTGGCTCCATCGGTACCGGTCTTTTCGTCGGTTCCGGTAGCGCCCTCTCCACCGGTGGTCCAGCCGCTCTCCTGATCGACTGGATGATCACTGGTGCCATGCTCTACTGTACCGTCCAGGCTCTCGGTGAGCTCGCTGTCACCTTCCCAACCGGTGGCTCCTTCGTCCAGTACAACACCCGTTTCATCTCCCCAGCCTGGGGTTTCTGCATGGCCTGGAACTACACCATGCAGTGGCTCGTCGTGCTCCCTCTCGAGCTCGTCGCCGCTTCTATGACCATCAAGTACTGGAACACCACCATTTCCTCCGCCGCCTGGGTGACGATTTTCTACGTCGTCGTCGCTGCCATCAACCTCTTCGGTGTCAAGGGCTACGGTGAGGCCGAGTTCATTTTCTCCCTCTGCAAGGTCCTCGCCGTTATTGGATTCATCATCCTCGGAATTGTGCTCGACTGCGGTGGTGGTCCTACCAAAGAGGGCTACATTGGTGGCAAGTACTGGCACGATCCTGGTGCCTTCGCCTCCGGCTTCAAGGGTGTCTGCTCTGTGTTCGTCACGGCCGCTTTCTCCTTCGCAGGTACCGAGCTCTGTGGCCTCGCCGCCGCCGAGACTGCCAACCCAAGAAAGTCTCTCCCATCTGCCACCAAGCAGGTCTTCTGGAGAATCACCCTCTTCTACATCATCTCGCTGACCCTCATCGGC